>CM035417.1:151393692-151621192 GCA_020310875.1 Ceratopteris richardii | reverse complement strand
TCGTGATCACTAAGTCGCATCGTATTGCTAATTTCTGGGTATCGTATCATTTTGGTTGTGGTATCGTATCGCTGACTTAAGTGGTATAGTATCAGATGCAATGGTGCTATCGGATCGTTGAACCTCTGGTATCATATCGTTCATAAAGTAAGTATCATATGGTGAGTTGCTTTGGTGTCATATCGTGAACTTGGATATCGTATCGTGGAGTGAGCCGTATTGTATCATGCCCAAATTTGGTATCATATCGCCCTCTGTCCAATATCGTATCATGCACAATGTAGTATTGTATCACCAGAGAATTGAGTATCATATCATCAAGACTCTTAGTATCGTATCGTATACACAACAAGTATCGTATCATCTCACTGTTGGGTATCATAATACCAGTCTCATCAATATTGTATCGTTGCCCATTTGTGATATCATATCATGCAGATTGTCAATATCATATCGTGGACAATTGTGGTATCATATCACCAGTTACTTAAGTATCGTATCATGCGATACTTGAAATCGTATCATCAAAGGAGTATCATTGAGAAGTGGTATCGACCAGAGAGTATTCAAGCCATTTAAAGGGTAAAGGTTAAGCAAATTGGGTAGCAGTAAAGGGTGAAGTAGAGGACATATAAAGCCCTGAAGAGGTGACTGAACTTGAGATCGAGAAGAGTCCTAAGAAGTTAAAGAAGCATAATTTCATCAGTAGGTAGTGTTGCACAACCTACCCTACATTCACAATACTCTGAAACCTTGATTGAATCTGAGGAAGAGACTATTATGGCCTCAGAAGACATGCATAGCTCTATACCCATAGCACGTCTAATGTCTATAATTGAGGAAGAGTATAGGACCTCCTTGGAATACGTGAACACCAACCAGCATGATCTACCCATCTACATAGATGGATTAAATAGATTTGTGGCAAGGTTGAAGAAAGCCAGGGATGCTCACATAGTTCCTAGACTAGCAGTCAAGTACGTGGGAGGATTCTATATGGATAAAAGGGGGATTATGTATGCAGTCACGGAGCATCCAGAGAGCATCAATGAGCAAAGGGAAGAAGATAATGCCCAAAACCCTAATGAAGAGGTACAAGAAGAACATGTGTTAACCCCTAGAGGGAAGTCCATTGTAATTAAGGTTTGGAGAGGAGACCTAATTCCCCAAGATGACTCCTTAATGGATGTCTACATGGTGAATGGAATGGATCATTTACTTAACACCAACTCTTTGTTGTGGGAAGAAGTGGCAAATCCAACCACCATCTATGAGTTACAAGATCTTGAAAACCCCTCTCACATTACTTACTTAGACAAGAATCAGAGAAGATATTGGCCCATTACTGAATTAGAGAGAGATAGGCTAAGATATTAGAACATTTTTGTATTCTCACGGATCAAGCCACTAATTCTCAAAATCCCCAAGGAACTCGCCAAAATTCATCTTATCAGCATTCTGGTCAGACTCAACAACAGAGCATTCCGGTTAGACCCCAAGTCTAGTTTGCTACACCTGGTGTTAATCCTAAGTATCGACCTCCTGGAAATGTAGAACCAAGAAATAGGATTCTTGTTCTTGAGAGACCACTAGTAGGAAGAGATGTAGGTATACCAATAGGACGACCAGTTTTCCCTTTAATGCCAAGACCACCTAAACCAGGAAGATGATTAAGACCGATTCAAGTGGCCAAATGCATGAGAAGCCACTATGATGGTTCTGTTGAGCCATACAATCACATTGTTGAATTCAACCAAGTGGTAAAAGCTGAATAAGTAGAAGATTTCATGGTCCAATATGAATCATTTGGCCTAACCTTCACAAACACGGCCTTAGCATGGTTCCAGCCCTTAGATCCTAATAATTTTCAAAACATGGAACAAGTATATCAGGAATTGATTGAGGAATTCACTAAGACTGGAATAAAAAACAATTCTTCATCATTAATCCATAGTTTCAAGCAGTCGCCTATGAAATCAGTGAGGTTAGCAACGAGACAATTCAAGCAATATGTGGATAGATGTCCTATAGAAGAGAGACCCACCCAAAATAAAATGGTCTCATTATACTTGGAAGGATTGGTGAATGGGTCATTGAGATCCTTAGTATATGTGAAGAGATTCCAAAGTTTGCAAGAATGCATGAAGGAGTGTATCGATCTAGAAGACAATCTAGCGGAAGACTTAAAAATACCTCAAGGAAGTGTTAAGAGTGAGGATAGTGCTAGCAATACTTCCAATCTAGGAACAATGTAGAAGAAATAGCCAATTTAATGGCTAAGAATCTGAATGTTCAAGGACAGAGGAATTATCCTAACCACCCTATGAGAGTGCCTATGCTCAAGAGATGCGTTCACGGTGGAGGTGACCACCCTTCTCATTTGTGCAATAGGGGAATAGTCCCACCACCTCCTTATGCCTATAGCAGACCACCTGCCCAGGGTCCCACTCACTACTCTAACATAGAGCAAAAATACACAAATCACAGTATGGAGAATTGTCCTTAGAATCAACAACAAAGACCTACACAAGCACCACCATTTAAGCCTTATGGATACAACCCGAAGGATAAAGGAGGAGAAGCCTATAGATACCCCCCATACCATCAGCAAGCACTTGCACCACAGCCATATGCATATCAAGGATACAACCAACCTCAACCAGTGTAAGGATAATAACCACCTCACCCTCAAAATGTTGTCCCAGTAAAGACCGTGCAAATTGGAGAGAATCCTAGATGTGGTAGAGTCATTAGGGAGTGATAAGGAATACATTGTGCCACTAAAAACCATAACTAGGGCAAAAGCAAGAGAGAACCCAGAGAAATCCAAAGAAAATGACAACCAAAATAAAGAATCGAACCCCCCAGTACCACAAGTGGTTGCCGATTCTAAAGAGTTTGAGAAAAGTGCTAAGTCTAAACAAACCCAAAGATGGAAAAATCATAGAGAAAAGATAAAACACAAGAGATCACAAAAAAAGTTAGAGAATGAGAACAACAATCAGGACCAAGACGAGGAACAAGATCCTAAAGGAAAACCTAACAAGGAAACAAAGAAACATCAAAGACGAGGCAGGATCACTTTTAGCCGATTCAATGCCAGAGGATTTAGCCATGTGGATTAAAGCATATCAAACATGAATAAAGGCAGGCCCAACCATTGAGCAACACTGTAGCTCAAGCATAAGCACCACCTCCTTTACTTGTCAATCCGCGGAGACGTGAGGACTGGTATGAAGACCACGAGCACGTGAAGGCACAAGTGCGTGAGTGAAAGCACACGATCATGCACACACATACACACACACGCGCACAAAGTAAGATCAACGAGAGGAACAATGGAAAGTTTAGTTTGCAAAAAGAGGTCTCTTACAAAAGTTCTATTCTCTAACAAGCTAACCCCAAAAATGAGCTCTCTAGCTCTTTTTATAGTTTTTTGACTAGTTTTGGCCCTGTCCAGACCTAGTGTCCGGCCTAGTTAAAAATTAGGTTCCAGGGCTTATTTGAGGGCTCAAACGAAGTCTAAAAATTAAGAAAATTGGTACGATGGTACTTCTAATACTCCTCAAGCTCGAGGACTCCTCGGCTTGAACAAAATGGAGTTACTAAAAATAGATAATGGTATCTACAATGGTTTTTAGTGATGAAAATCACTATTTTTGTAGGGGATTCTTCTGAAAATTTGACATACACTTCTTGGAGCTCCCTACTTGCTCCCTTTCCTTGTGTGTCCACCTTTTGATATGCTTCTGTGCTTTGTCCTTGACTTTGAGCTTCAACACTCCCCCCCCTCTCGAGTCTGTCGTCCCTGACAGACCCTTGTTGGAAGGGTTGTTCTATGTAGTGCTTTGAGAGGTGGTGTCCATCCGTTGTATGAGCTGGTTCTTTGGATTCCAGCAAGAATGTGTCGTTGTGAGCTTTCAAGACTGCAAGTTGCTCAAAAGAGGTTGTGAAGAGTGATTTGGAACAACTTCTGGCTTCAATGTGCTTCCGAGAGATGGATGTTGTTCCCAAGATGTCCGCTAGCTCTTCCAAAGATGATGTTGAGAGCAGTCATGCCAACTACTCATAACCCATGATGAATGATGGGTAAGTGTGTTCGTGCCTGGGTTGAAAAAAGTATGTGCCTTGTGCACGGCCTTGTAATGTAGCCCTACGCATGCTTACTTGGAAAATGCATTGGAAGAAGTATGGTGCAAAAAGTGCTCAAGGGTATGCTGACGAAGAGGTTTCCTAAACTAGCATGGTTATGGTGTTTCTAGAGTAAAGATACTTACCATGGAGAAGGTTGATGGATGTTTGCCTCTTCGTGTTGTACACTCGGCCTTTGGGATGGAACTTTGTTGATGAATGTCCATGTTGATTGTCCACTGATGAGATCTTTTGAGTGGTGTATCCCCTCTCCTCTTTTCAAAGCAACCATGCATATGCAGGAGTCTTCTCCTCTAGAACTACCCTTTGCAGACATCTCCTTGGATGCTCTGGTACATGAAGTAATCAAGCATCACTCAAGTTGCGGTCCTTCCAACTCAGATAAGGCAGCAATAATCTCACTGCTGGCCGAGACGCACTTCTATCCAACTTGATAAATGCCTAGTAATCAACATTTCCACCTTCAACTAAGCATGACTCATTCATGTTTCATAAGCCCAACCTGGGAACAAGCTCTCTCCCCCTTTTTTTTTTTTTTTTTTTTTTTTTTTTGGAACAGAACAGAATATCACAAAACAAGAACACAAAAGTTAGTATCAATAGAAATATTTGACATATGTCACTGTGCTCTTGTGTGTGGGATTCTCAAGTGTGTCTATGCACGGCCGTGTAATGTGGCCCTATATTAATGCATACTTTGGAATTGCATGACCTGAATGGTGCAAAAGACAGGGTTGTGCAAGGAGCACATGGTTGTTGCTCGTTCGAGGCTTTCGATGTTACTTGTGGAGGTTGATGCCGATCTTGGTGGAGGTATCCATTGAGTCTCGAACTGATGTAATTCTCCTTATTGGAGTCCATTTTAGAACAACATTTGGCACTGTAGAGGTCACTTCAGGCATCTTGGTCTTTGGATGCTTTCTGAACTGTGGTATCCAGTGTGGTTGACGTTTTGGTTCGGTGGAGGCTACTTGCACTTTTGGCTTCCAAACCAATATCCTTTTTGCATGTCGTCCTATTACTGTTGAATAGCTGATTTGATCTTCCTTTGGTCTCTGTACGTGGTTCTTACCTTTTTCTCTTTTTGGCTTCTTTGTTGAAATCTTTTGCATGTGGGAGAACAAAGGTTGTTGTGGATGTAGGAGCTTCTTAGGTACCCACATCTGTAATTGCCCTTGTTGAGCCGCAGCTAACTTCTTAGGCACCCAAACTTGTTGGATACCTTGTGATTGAGTTTGTCTGAGCTGTTTCCTTCGTCTTCTGGCCTGGTTGGTTTGCATGGATGGGATTTGTGGGGGCAAGGTTGGTGGTTGCTCTCCTTTGCGTACCCATATCTGTTTCATGCTCGGAACTGCTCTTTTATCGAATGGTGTCTTTCTATTTGATGTAGCAGTTGTCGTGAACGGTTGTGTTTGCTTGTATGGTGGACTCACTACTGTAGCTACTTGATTCTTTGGAGAAGAAGAAAGATCCACCTGCCTTTGAACCTGGTCTTCCACGATTGACTCCTTCTGCATCATAGAGCTTTTGACACATACAACATCTTCTTCCATATGATTAGTCTTGGAAGAACTAAGAGGGTGTGTGGTGCCATGATTTTGGAGCATGCAGTTCTCTAATTCTAATGTAATGCATTGTTCATGTACCCAAACTTGAAGAATTTGACTTCTTAGGTTTAAGTTAACTGCATGGTCATAGATCCAATCTTGACCCAAGACAAGTGGTTCTGTAAGGTTCTCATCTTGACATACTAGCGCTTTGATTTTCATTGGAACATCTTGAAGGTAGATGGGAAGTTCCACCTCGCCCAAACAAGGGGTTTCCACACCTCCCAATCCTATGAGATAAGCTTCTATGGGATTGATTTTCAACTGCAAGTCTTGGCAGTAGGAAAGTCTAACTGCACTGCTTGCTGCACCTGAGTCAATCAATGCTTTCACCATCCTTGCACCCTTCCCTTGTCCCATCTCTATGGTCACAAAGGGACGTCGGTCAATTATTCGAGAAGTAGATTGGCACATGTCCATGTGATATTTGGGAGCTTTTGTGTTGATATCTAGGCCTAGTCGTCGTAACTTATTTCTTCTGATGCGCTCTCTAGCCTCTGCTTGTGCTTCTTCTCTAACCCTTAACTCCTCTTCTTTTCGCTTCTTAGCAGTGTTGAGTCTCATGAGCATTTCCTTTGTAAGAGGTTCTTGATATAACTTGACTCGACAACCACTTATATAGTTTGGTAAGATATCACCTTCTAAAGTGGCCAATTGAACTGCACCACTAGTGGAGAGTCTATTAATGATCATGGGTCCATATCCTCGTTTCTCCAGCTTGCGGGCATGTTGCTTTAGCGTATAAACCAGCACTAGATCTCCTTCCTTCAATCCTTTATCCTTTACATGGGCATCAAAGTATGCCTTTTGCCTTTTCTTTGCAGCGTAAATGCCTGCTGCTGCCCGTAGCCTCGTCTCACCTAAGCGTTCTAGATCAAAGATCCTGGAAGATAACTCATGTCCAGTCCACTCATGCTCTTGTGCTACTTTTAAGGCAGGGATTAAGAAATCCAATGGTAGCACAGCGTTCTGTCCGAAGACCATCTGAAATGGGGTGGCATTTAGTACCGTTTTGTAGGCAACTCGATAAGCCCAAACAGCATGATGAAGTTGTTTGTCCCAGTCAGAGCGTTTATTATTTACCAGTTTTGTCAATACGTTACAGAGGATCTTATTGGTACTCTCGGCTTGTCCGTTGGCTTGTGGGTGATAGGGGGCTGATTTCTTATGTATCACCAAAAATTCTTGGAGAAGATTTTCAATGACTTCATTCAAGAAGTGCGTACCTCTATCACTAACCAACTCTATTGGTAACCCATATCTAGTGAATACATTTTCGAATAAGAACTTAGCCGTCGTTTGAGCATCATTCTTTGTCGTGGCTTTTACTTCCACCCACTTTGTAAGGTAATCTGTGGCTACAATAATGTATTCTGCATGGGAGTTTCTAGCTGGGGGGTTGATGGGACCTACAAAGTCTATACCCCACTTTGAAAATGCACGTCCTCCCATCATTGGCCTCAAAGGCATCTCATCTTTTCTTATCGGATATTGGGCACGTTGGCATGTGTCACATTTCTTCACATAAGTATGTGCATCCATATGAAGAGTGGGCCACCAAAGTCCTGAGAATAGAATGGTCTTAATTACTCTGTCAGGCCCAAAGTGTCCACCTGCAACACCGCTATGTGCGGCTTCTAAGACTTTCAAATAGTCTGATTCATGAACGCATAGTCTTAGGTAACCATCCTTGCCTCTTCGATATAGGTTGTCTCCTACTAAGGCATAGTCTTGAGCCTCTTGCTCCATGCTCCGTTTTCTTGCAAGACTAGCCTGATTGGGTAATGTTCCCGATCTCATGAACTCAACCAATGGAGCACTCCAATCTGGGATTAATGACACATGATAAAGAGTGGCATGCTCCACTGGGGGTCTTTTCTGGCACACTGGACAATTTTGGATCCACTCCTGTATTTCTTTGTCCATGCTAGGCCAATACACTCCTAAACGTTTTAGATTCTGCAATGTTCGTTGTTTAGGGTAGTGATTTCCTAGCAGTCCCTCATGGGCTTGTTGCAACCAACTAATATGTTCGTCATCCTCGACACAACAAGCTAATATGCCCTCAGTATCTTGCTTGTACATACTTCCTGCTAATATGTGATATTTTTGTGATTTTACAATTTCTTCTTGTGATGTTTTCACATTCTTATTTGCAGGGCCAAAGGTTAGGACTGGTACCAACCTATTTGCCCATTTAGGAACAACTTCTAAATTGAACAGATAAGCATCGGGTAATTCGTCAGACACTCCTTGCGGTGGCTCTCCTGAAGTGATGCGAGAAAGATGGTCTGCCCTAAGATGAGTTCTACCTTTCCTGACAACAACTTCAAAGTCGTATTCCATTAGTAAGAGGAACCATCTTACTAAGCGGCCTGTATTGCAAGGTTTATTGACCAAATATAGTAAATCTTGATGATCAGTGAAAAACTTGAACTTATTGGCCAATAGATAGTGTCTAAATTTTTTCACAGCATACACCATGCCTAAGCCTTCTCTCTCCGTTGTGGTGTAATTTCGTTCAGCTGCATTTAATTGCCTACTAGCGTATGCTATCGGCAGATCTAGGTTTCCTTCACCTGTGGGTTGTGCTAGCACACATCCTATTGCATGATTGGAAGCATCTACATGGACATGAAAGGGTTTGCTCCAATCCGGAGTAGTCAATATTGGTGCTGTGCACAAACGTCTTTTCAGCTCGTTGAAGGAACTCTCGCATTCCTTGTTCCACTCAAAATTTGTTAACAACCCATAAAGAGGTTTAGCTATGATGGCATACATGTGGATAAACCTACGGTAATATCCACAATGGCCCATAAAGGCTTGTACCTCTTTAACATTTCTTGGCCTGGGCAGCTCTGCTATTGCTCTTACTTTGTCCTCATCTGTTGAAATTCCATTCTTAGAAACAATGTGACCTAAGATTTTACCTTGTCGTACCATGAACACACACTTCTCTGGGTTCAGACACACTCGATAATCTCTACACTTGTTGAAGATTTGTCTGAGCTCAGGGATGTGGTATCTTCTTTGTTGGGAATGAGCACATAAGTCATCCACATATACTTCTAAGTTCTTTCGCAAGAACTCCTTGAAGACATGACACATGAGCCTTTGAAAAGTTGCGGGTGCATTGGTGAGACCGAATGGCATCACACGAAATGCAAAGATTCCCGATTCTGTGGCGAAAGCCGTTTTGTGTTGATCTTCTGGGGCAATGGCTACTTGATTGTAGCCCGAAAACCCATCAAGGAAGCTATAAACTTCCTTGCCTGCAACACGCTCCAATAGATGTTCGGTGATTGGAAGTGGATAACTATCTCTGATCGTAGCGGCATTAACTTTTTTAAGGTTAATGCACACTCGTAGTTTCCCATTCTTCTTGGGCACCACCACAATGGGGGACACCCATTCAGTGTGCTCAATCTCATAGATGAATCCAGCTTCAATCAGCCTATCAATTTCCTCCTTTATTTTGGCTGCATAATTGTCATTATAGGTGTAGGGCTTTTGTTTGGTGGGCTTGGCGTCAGCGGTCATCGGAATCGTATGAGAGCAAATCCTTGGATCTACTCCTTTCAAGTCTCTATAGTGCCATGCAAACACGTCCCTATATTCCCTTAATAGAGCTACAAGCTCTACTTCTTCTTTTGCACTTAGGTCATCTCCTATGTACGTACATCGTTCTTCGTTCCCTTCAATGGTCACTACAATTTTTTTGGTCCTTTCTTTATTGTCATATACTTCTCCTACAGCGGCCTCTCTCTTAGGCATTCGTACCAAAATTTTACGGTCTTCCACTTCATATTTCTTGAAATTTTCTGGTACCTCAAACAATGATTCTTCCTCTTCTTGTTTCAGTGCTTTTCTTTTCTTTTTCTTTTGACCTCCTTCACTTCCTTCCTTTGAACTTATCGTTTTAATACTCGTAAGGGGTTCTTCTTCTTTTTGGGTTAACACTCCTATGTCTTCTAAATAGTGTTCCTCTGAGTCAAAGTGAGTATCCATCACAATGGATTCTAGATCATCGTCATTCTCTTCATCTTCTATGAACTCACTAGGATCACGCTCTTCCAACAGGGGTTGACACATGAACACTGAAATATCATAACCCTCCTCATCACAATGAGGTGTCCATTGTTCTTCATTGACTGCAATGTCCATGGTGGCTAAGATTTCTGCCCAACCCTGAGGCTCAAATTCCTCATCTGGAAATATCATCGGTGTATAGGCTGGGTCTTTTATTGGTCTATCTCCTGGGGGAGTTCCTTCTTCTCTTGCCTTTAAACGTTTTTCCTCTTCCTTTGCGACCTTGCACATCCACAAATGAGTATCTTCATGCATCCATGATGGATCAGGTGAACTTTCAGAATGCACAGAGATGGAATCTTCTTTCGCTTTGTGGATAGAATTCCACTGTAGGGGTGGTACATCTCTGAAGGTGTAATCCTTCAAATTGACCTTCGTGGTGACCCCTAAGTGCTGTAAGTACAAGGAGTTAGTTCCCCAATCCTGTACTATTTGCAATTGTCGTAGGAAGGGTCTTCCTAGGATCATCTCGTAGACATTATTTTTTTCAAAGTCACATATAGCAAATGTATGTTCAAACTCTACACCACAAGTGGTTAGAGTTATCCCTTCGAGCAATCCCAGAGGTCTTTCAAAATGACCATCTGCCATTTGAAGCTTCATTCTTGTTGGTCTTAATGTGGGTTTGCCCCATTGCTTCCACAGGGAGGTGGTCGCAATAGCAACACCAGCACCCGAATCTACAATTGCCTTGGTTGTGTAACCTTGATAGGTGATCGGAAGATAAGTGTTACCTTCTTCACCTTCGCTCACGTCCCCGATTTTGTCTAGAGGTATCTCTGGTACTTTCTGCTTAGAGCCTGCTTTAGGCATATTGGAATCGAGTTCTGGAACCTGATCCTTCACATGGTTCCAGAGCTCAGGTTTTGCTTTGAGCAGCTCTTCCACCGTGAGATGACATTGAACCTTAGTGTTCTTCACGACATCAGTGTTTCTTGGAATCACTGAGTCTTCATTTCTTACCAATATGGTGGGAGCTCTGATCTGGATAGATTCAAATTCCCATGGGTCTGGAAATTGAGGCAGTTCTTCTAAGGTATTAGATTCAAAATCTAACTTTTCGGCTTCTTGTTGTTCTGCTTCATCTCCGTAAATAGATGGAATGTCTTGGGGAAATTGATCCTGAAGATCATCAATCTCAGGAATAGGAGGGGAATTACCCTTCTCCTTGGCCCATTTCTCTTCTTGTATTTCCCGCAAGAATTCTTGAGAGTACTGTTGAAGTGAAGGAGGTATTCCTGAATCCGTGGAATTAGGAACATAAGCTCCCATTGGTGGTGAGCTTCCTCTTTCAATAACTGGTTGAGCCTGTGGAGGTAAAGAAACTTGTGGTTTATTTACCAACTGCTCTAATCTTTCTAGTAAACCTTGGAAATGCAAATCCGGTTTGACAGAGTTTGTCTGATTGAACTTTTGACTAGTCTCAAGTATGGCTTGAGCTTGTTCTACCATTTTCATGCACATTTTCATCCGTTCAATCTCTAAATCTGCTCTAGGGTAACTCTTGTCTAGGTTTGCAGCTGTTGGCCCTTCTTGAAGACGAGCCTGGTAGGCCTTGAACATCATGTCCAAGCCTTCTGGGGTTGGATCTGCAAGAACAGACCCTGATTGCGGTCTATTTTCAATGGGTGGTGGGGTGGGATGAGGCGAAGTGGATGGAACTTCAGCATGCGAGGGGCTTTGAGATGCAATGTCTTCTATTTTTGTTTTGGTATCCCTTAGGCTTTCTTCTAGCTCGGATAGCTTTTTGTTCCACTTGCGATTAGCCTTCTCTCTGGTATCCTTCCATGTTCTTGGTTTCCTCTTACTAGGTTCTCCTGACTCACATGACTCCGATTGATCAGATGGTTTTGCTTGTTGTGCAGCCTGTGCCCTAGTAACTGCCTGTACAGGAGCCACATTACTACTACTTGAACTTGAATCTGCCACAAAGCCTACCACATTGATGGGTGTAACCTTGGGTGCACTAGAGGGGTTTTTCGGACACTCTCTAGGAAGATGTTCCTTGCCACATTCAGGACAAAAGCCTTGGATTGTGATGTTTTGCCCTTGTCCCAGAGCAGGTTGGTGGGGACATTCACGAATGAAATGGTCGCCCTGACATCTGAAACAAGATCCTCTGGGGGCTTGTGGTCGCATTTGTCTCAACTGGGGCCTAGGGTTAGGATTTGTGTACATGACATTAGAGTATTCTGGCTCCCAATTTTGCTCCATAGGTGGTGCCTCATATTGATACGAGTAAATCTCACTATGTTCAGGTGGCTCTGTGTAATACGCATGTGGACTATCTTCATGGAAGTAGTCTGAACCATGAGCGTTAGAGTCATTTCCTGGTATCAATGGGGTTAGTGGTACCAATGCTCTATTAGGGTTCTCCTCCGCCATCGTATATTTAACTGGGATCACATTGGCAGGAGCTGACGGTTGGTTTCCTAGGACTGGTTGTGGCCTATATGGTGCCTGATATTGCTGTTGGTATTGAGGTTGATATTGTTGTGGCCTATAATATGGTTGTTGGTACTGGTTCTGATACCTACCTTGTGGGTAAGGTTGCGGATAATTTTGTCTAACAGCCTGCCTATTGTAGGGACAATCTTGAGCCGTGTGGTTTGTGTATTTTCTCTCAATAGTGCAATATGGAGCATTCCTTTCTCTAATGTTTTGGTTTTGCATTGGGCATACATTAGCCATGTGGTCGCCCCCACAAGTATAACACCGATTCACTGGAGTGACTCTCTGTGTTTGTTTATTTTGGACTCCCAGCTTCTTGGCAACTTGCTCAGCTATTTCCTCTATTTCAGTGGAGGTTCTAGAGGTATGACTTGTGGATCTATCAGAGTCCTTATAGAGTTTGGATAGTTCTAGCTCCTCTCCCAAGTTGTCTTCTATGTCAATGCATGTTCGCACGCACTCTTCTATGGATCTAGGCTCTTTCAAATATACATATGATCTTAACTTTGTGCTCAGTAGGCCATCTAAAAATAGTGCCACCTGTCTGGCTGGTGTGGGTAATTCTGGTACAGGGCATCTTTCTAGGTATTGTCTGAACCTTCTACCTGCTAGTCGCACTGTTTCTTGGGGTGTCTGCTTGAAACTGTGGATCAAGGATGATGTGTTATGCCTGATACCACTCTTGGAAAATTCTACAATGAATTCGTCTAGCAGTTGACCTATATCGCGATAGTTGCGACTACTCAATGGTTGAAACCAAGCCAAGGCAGTGCCCTTAAGAGTCAAACCAAATGCCTCGTATTGGGTGAACAAATCCTCAACCTGTTCTGCTCTTAACACTTGTTTGAACTCGGCCACATGATCATAAGGATCTCCTGACCCGTCAAAATAATTCTTCATTGCCTTGATCACTTGAGTGGGTCTAAGGGTTCTTGGGTGCTCTCGGGGTCTAGGCAACGGAAAATCATGTTCATCTCTTTTCTGCCTATGTGCTTGATGTCTTTCTCCTTCAGGTCTTTCATTTTCAAATCCTGATCTATTCCTGCCCACGGTGTGTGCAAAACTTACCTCAGGTCTCTCTCTAGTTCTTTCTCTCTGGGCTTCATGAGCTTGGGATGATCCTACTCCTTGGACGCCATGGGAAATATTGGATCTTGGTGGGGGAAAGATCACTTCATTCTTCCAAGTATATGCATGTCTATCATGTTCTGTTACCAAGAAAATTTTCTCTGATGTGTTATCCAGGTAAACAACTTTGCCTGGCGTCTCTGGATCCTTGAACTCGTAGATGATGACTATGCCCAATTGGCTAGGTTGATCTGGCTTGAATCTCCAAAAGGCTTCCTCTGTTTCTCTATTCAAAAATAGTTCTATGCTTTTGTTATCTTGAGGGATCCAGTCTGGAGTGATCACTCTAGTCAAGATTGACTTACCTCTAGGAGTCTGGAGTCCTTGTCCTACATTTCCTTGTTCTAGGCCTCCTATTTCATTCTCAGGAACGACATTTCCAAACTCATCAGTCCTATCTGGTAGATTGGTGATCACATACATGGTTCCTTCCTTATCAATGTATGAACCCTCTTCGAACTTGACCACCGGTTGTTCAAGTCCGAAGGATTGATCTGGATTTTTGAGTTGGACCACTGATCGTCTTAGACCATCCTCATAGATGCGAGCACCTAATTGGTTGGTCCTGATAAACTCCAATTGGGTCTTATAGGGACCTTCTGGTGTCTGTAAATAGGCAATGCCTATGCCACATGTGGGTCTTTCCATGCTAAAAGACATTTCTGAGTCACTGGTTTCTGAACTTCGTGTATAAGGATAACCACTAAGCTGTTGAGCCCAAGACTTGGCTGTGTGGTTGATACTAGCTTCAGAAGATCTGAGGCTTTGTCTGTCTCGGCCCAAGTGCCTGCCTGATCTAAGGTTCATATGCCTGATTTATCTACCCCCTTGAACCTAAGCACACTCTCGTTGCAGGTTAATTTGCACCAATCACTTTGTTCTTTTTGAGTTGAATATTATGTTTATGGTCTTATCTGGAGTCGCGTCGTCAGGAGTACTTAAGTGAATTTCCGCACTTGATGAGTGATCGACTCCAGTTTACCTTTTGTCCCTTAGAGTTTTCGCACTTAAGGCCTACTTAATCCTTGCACTTGGTTGATTAATACTCTTGGACTTGATTCGTGCCTAACGTTGCCCTAATTAATTATCACACCTAAGTCGTACTTAGCCTAGGCTAGGAATTGACAAAGGAGGGTTGAGAGATCTTCCAACCTCAATTAGCTGGTTGACCAAACTGCTGCACAAGCCCAGGAAGCCTACTCCCAAGCTTGGTACTCACCCTTGCTAGCTTGCTTTGGATTGCCTTTGATTTTCCTTGTTATACCTGGAAGAATCCAAGATTAGACCAATTCACAGTTGGATGATCAAGCACTTGAGTATATACACCTTTTGAGCCCCTTTCCTTTTGCCCAATTTTTCAATGCTTGCCCCCTGGCTTCTTAGTCCCAAACTAGGTCAACCTCAAAATAGATTATCTAAAAATAGACGTATCCTTTAAGAAAAAAACAGTTGAGGTCACGTAGTACTCGTCAAGAGCTTTCTAATGAGCTATTAAGCTCAAAAAACGGACTTCGGATGAAAAAGTTATGACCGTTCTGGCCCTGGGGGTTAAAAACTGACAAACAGGTTTTTCTCCAAATATGAGCTAAGGGGTCTCCTATGAGTATAATGGTCCAAAAATTTCTCAAAAATACCCCCAAAATTGGTCAAAAAATGGAACCCTAAATTTGCGATGGGGTGCACAATCGCGATGGTCTGGGACCGTCGCGATGGTCCGAGCGAACCGTCGCGATGGCGTAGGATTTGGACAATCGCGATGGCCCGAAATAGTGAACCGTCGCGATGGCGTGAAGTCGAGCCGTCGCGATGGCCCGAAAAATTGAACCGTCGCGATGGCCTGATCAGGCGGACAATCGCGATGGCGCGGTCAACGGTCAAAGGTGAGCCGTCGCGATGGCGTGAAGTGAACCGTCGCGATGGCGCGAAGATGGACAATCGCGATGGCGTAAGATTTGAACCGTCGCGATGGCTCGATCAAGCGGACAATCGCGATGGCACAAGTCAACGGTCAACGGGGGACAATCGCGATGGTCCGAGCGAACCGTCGCGATGGTCCGCGATGCGATGGCTTGAGCCAATCGCGATGGTCCGAATTTTCGAAGTGTCGCGATGGTCCAAAAAATGAACCGTCGCGATGGTCTATCGTGACACGTGGCACCGTCGTGGCGATGGCGTGAGCCAATCGCGATGGTCCGAAATGGTCAACAATCGCGATGGTCCAACTGGACCGTCGCGATGGCTCAAGTGAACCGTCGCGATGGTCCGAGACCGTCGCGATGGTCCGGCCGAGCCGTCGCGATGGCGTGAGCCTATCGCGATGGTGCGACACAATCGCGATGGTCTGAGCCAATCGCGATGGTCCACCAAAATGTGATTTTTTGCAATGCAAGTATGGATTCCTAGTGGCGCAAGTGTGCTCTACACGCTGGTGTGGTCGCCTTCTCCAAATTCCGAACTTTGCAGACCATCGCGATGGTCCGCCACACTCGGCAATTTCTGACAGAAACTGAAAATTTTACCTTTTCCAAGCTTTCCTGATGCACTGGAGATGAAGATGATGAAGAAGATGAAGAAGAAGAAAAATTAAAAAACTGAACTGAAAATGATGATTTTTTTACCTTCCAACGTCGCTACTCTACGTCTTACCGTCACACGCTCGTCCTCCAAGCTCTCTCCCCGGCAACGGCGCCAAAATTTGGTGTAGCTCAAGCATAAGCACCACCTCCTTTACTTGTCAATCCGCGGAGACGTGAGGACTGGTATGAAGACCACGAGCACGTGAAGGCACAAGTGCGTGAGTGAAAGCACACGATCATGCACACACATACACACACACGCGCACAAAGTAAGATCAACGAGAGGAACAATGGAAAGTTTAGTTTGCAAAAAGAGGTCTCTTACAAAAGTTCTATTCTCTAACAAGCTAACCCCAAAAATGAGCTCTCTAGCTCTTTTTATAGTTTTTTGACTAGTTTTGGCCCTGTCCAGACCTAGTGTCCGGCCTAGTTAAAAATTAGGTTCCAGGGCTTATTTGAGGGCTCAAACGAAGTCTAAAAATTAAGAAAATTGGTACGATGGTACTTCTAATACTCCTCAAGCTCGAGGACTCCTCGGCTTGAACAAAATGGAGTTACTAAAAATAGATAATGGTATCTACAATGGTTTTTAGTGATGAAAATCACTATTTTTGTAGGGGATTCTTCTGAAAATTTGACATACACTTCTTGGAGCTCCCTACTTGCTCCCTTTCCTTGTGTGTCCACCTTTTGATATGCTTCTGTGCTTTGTCCTTGACTTTGAGCTTCAACAAACACGAAAGAGAATACCCAAGAGGTGACTTAGAGAAAGACAGATTGGAAATATGTAAGAAGCTAATTTAAGTGACTCAGTAAAGCTTGGAAAAACCTGTTCAGCCGTTACCAAGCACAAGGATCCCTGAAAAGGAATTTCAAGAATGTGTAGACCCTAGTCACCCTAGGGAAGGAAAGAAAGACAAGAACTATGGAAGTAATACCGAACTATATAAGTGGTTGTTGAGTGAAGAAGTATTTAGAGCCATTAACAAAGGAGATGCTATCAAGACTTCTAGCAATAAAGAGTAGACGAGAAGAAGAAGAAAAACGAGGAAGCACGATAGAAAGCCCTGGAACGAATAAGAAAATGAAAGGAGTTGATGAGAGAAAGGGATGAGAGATACCACCAAGGTGAAGAGCCCATTCCAATGGTTAATTTTAGAGCCTCAAAAACCCTAGGACATCAAGTGCGACAACCATATTTGAACTTAGGAGTGGGAACAGAGAATTACTACTTGGTAGATGCCCTCTTTAACACACGAGAAGCTATCAGCTGCATCAGATCCTCTTTGACTCATCAGTTCAAAGCCCAATTACATCCAACCAAAGCACATCTGATTGCAATAGGAGGCAATGTTACTGAATGCATAGGCGAGATTACCTTATCATTGCACCTAGGAAATAACACGATGCAACAAAAACTATTAGTGTGCAACAATCAAGATCTATTAGAAGAACTTGTGTTAGGACAAGATTGGATATACAAATATGAGGTAACCATCCAATTGTCCTTAGGCTACATCTCAGCCAAGATGGGACATCGAGAAGTGTTTAGTTTATTAGATGAAAGCCCAGTCAAATCAACTTGCTTCGCTTTGAGAGATCAATTAAGCATGCATGAAGGTGATTGTACATCTACCTCTATTGTGGAACCCTCACCTCCAAGTACTTCACTTGTGTTTACACCACTTATTAATCTCACACATCCGCATCATCCATTGGACCTTTCAACTAATACCATTTCCATTGAGAGCCCTAGTGAGGAATTGAGCCCAAGAGCGACTAGTCAGACTAATCAACCCAAAACTTCCCACATTAGAACATTAGGGGAAAAAATGAACCCTGCATGGGCCTTGTAAGGATCCCTAATTTTCAGGGATTAAAATTAATCATGTCTGGTATTCAAGAAAAAAAAAAACCACTAGTGGTATTTAATTTAAAATCATTATTTTGAATATGCCATATTTGAGTTCTCAGTTGGGCTGAATTCGTGGCGATTGAGAGCCCTAGGATGTTCCTCACGCACGGACGAGATCAAGAGTTTGTGCCTGGCAGAACATGACAAAATAGTGTGATCAGTCTCTTATTTTTGGGGCTATCCAAAACCATTAGATCTTTTCCATGGACGGACACGATTGGCATGCGTATCTCTGGCAGAAAACGACAAAAGAGGGAGTGTTTAAGAGGTTGGAAAAATGGGGAGAGAGAGTACACAGCGCAGAAGATGACGACCGTTGGATCCTACTTAACGGATGCACAAGATCGACGTCCGGGTGTCTGGCAGAAGAGGACAAATAAGAAGTCATATCAATCATGATTGCTTTGGAAAAGAAAGAGAGAGAGTACTGCATCAACATTCGCATTAGATCTACACTGTTGGATGCATGTGAATCGGAGGTCTCACGTTAAAACACGTTTTTGCATGACTTGAAGACCGTTGGATTAAAAGGAGATCCTACTGTAGCAATTCAAAGATTCCCAATCCTCAAGAGGGATAATCTCAAGCATTGGATCGGCCCATCATCCAACGATGCACAACCAAAGGCGCTTTTGTTCTTCCTTTCGAACTCAACCATTCGATTTTCTCCATATCCAAGGGTGCAAATCAAATTCCGATGGAAAATTTGGAATTTCGTGGGTCCTTGAAACCACTTACAAAGGAAATACTACTTCTCCCACCAGATTTTGGTTGTTTTGACTAGCCCAAACCAAGGGAAACCTAGGCCTAGCCTACTTGATTGAGGCTCTAGACTGTGGCCACCACCCTCCTCTCATTGGTCCATCACTAATCACCCCTTAATCTAAAAGGCCCATTCAGGGTTCACTTTTTCCCCTAATGATATATACCATTCAAGGAACCAGATAAGCATGGATTCGGAAAGATCAAGTAGTAGGATATCATCAACAACAAAGCCATCACCTACAAAGGAACCAAGAACAGGTCAAGAATACAAGCCAATCTAGATCACTAGTGTTGATATATTTAGGTAGTGATGTGTGTGACACACTAGGACCACCGGGGCACTTTTTTCCCTCTTTAGGATGTTTTTTTCCCTCGGCTTGTATATATGCATATTGCCCTAATGGACTACTTATCTTTGTACATTCTCTAGCAATACATTCATTGTTTCGTGTTGTGCTCCAAGCTTCTTCTTCTTCCTTGTGTTGTTCGCGTGCTTCGACAGACGTCTAACTCCAACAATTGGTATCAGAGCAGGTCATCGCTTCATCTAGGGCACCATCGACACTCCTCCGTTTGCAATCTCAGAATTGCATGAATTTTGGTGAGCATACTCAGTGTGTTTTCAAGATCTAAACCACTTTTCTTTGTGGTGCCAAAATCGCGATCTGAGCTCGTTTTGGCCTCCGAACGCACTATCACAGTGCTTGTGTAGGCTATTTCGTCTTTTTTGTGCCAAAGATATATACCAGTTTCTGTTCGTGAGTATAAACATCTCGAAGTCTGCTATAGTCTAGAGGAATTCGTCTGGGTAGTTTTGTTCAACTTTTTGAGATAGAGTCAATTTTTTGCATCAAGGTATTTTAGTCACCGGCCATGGCAGAAAGCAGTGATGTATTCCGTATGTTGGTTGTTGAGCATAAGTTGGATGGTACCAACTACCCGTTATGGGCTTATATGATGCGACATGTGTTGGTTGCAAAAGGACTGTGGAACATTGTGCAGGGTGTCAAAAAACATCCTATCACACCTGCAACTATTACAACTATAGGTACTGAAGCTGATGCAAAAGGTGTCAAAGATGATGATATTCTGCATATTACTGTTCGTGTTGCGGTTTCTACTGCACCTACTACAGAGCAGATTAACTAGGATGGCAGAGATGCCTCGGCACATGCATTGATAGCTTTGTCTATCAAACATGCCATTATTCCTCACATTCGCTCTTGCAGAATAGCTAAGGATGCTTGGGATACACTTACCACATTTTACCAAGCTAGGAATGAGGCTCATGTTGCTTACCTCTGAAAACAGTTGGAGAGTGAGCACATGAATGAAGGTGATTCTATGGATAGTTTCCTAACGAAGATCAAAGACTTGAAGGAACAGTTGATTTCTGCTGATGAGGTTATACCAAATAGCTCAATTGTGTAGACTGTTCTGAATGGTCTTCCTGATTCATATCAGAGTTTTTCTTCTACTCTTCAGTTGATGATGAAAGGCAATCCAAATGCCTTATCATTTGAGGAGTTAGTATTTGTTCTGTTGCAGGAAGATCAGTCCAGGTAGAATAGCTCCATTATGTGAGTTGAAATCAAGCTTTCCTGGCTAGTCATAAGGGCAAAGGAAAATGGAGCTCTTCTACTAATAAGCAGAAATCTACAAATGCTACACATTCGAAGAACCAAGACAAAGATGAGAAAAAATCAGAAAAGTAGAAATTGTTTTGTAAGTATTGTAAAGGGAATGATCATATCATAAAGAACTACCCAAAACTGGCTGCAAAGGAGGCAAAGAAGAAAGAGGCTCAAATGGTTGTTGCAGAAGCTTCTACACCAAAAACGGAGTCTACTAATCTTGTGCAGGAAGAAGAATGGGTGTTTACTACTGTTTGCAATTTTGACCCATCTTCTCATGAGCAGTGCATGTCTGCAGTAGACTCAAATGTTTGGTACTTTGACAGTGGGGCGACCAAACATATTACCTCGTAGCACAGTTTCTTCTCTTCACTTGAGCCTGCCCCTACAGGGAATACTGTTACATGCACCAACAACTCCTCTTATCCTGTTATGGGAGTTCGTAAGATCATTTTGACTACTGCTGATGGAAGTTCTTTCACTTTGTCAGATGCTTTATTTGTGCAAGGGATCAAGAAGAACCTGTTATCAGTTTCTGCATTAGCCAAGATTGGCTTGGTTGTGAAATTTGTTGATGCCAGGTGTACGGTTCATGATCTGTCAAATGGTGATGTGATTATTGCTTCTGGCATTTTATGTCATAGGTTGTATAAGATCATAGACTATGAAAGATCTATAAATGATTTGGCATTTGCAATAAATGATTCTCAGGTTATGTCAGATGCAAAGCTTTGGCTTGCACACTTTGGTCATCTGAATTTTGCTAGTTTGCTACGCCTGTAAAAATCTGAAATGGTGTCCTCTTTGCCCAAACTTGAGGAACCTAGAAAACATGTTTGTGAAGGCTGTATTTTGGGCAAAATGCAGTGTTCCTCATTTCCAAAAGATGGTTCAGTTTGGGCTTCTCAGAAATTGCAGCTTGTACATAGTGATGTCTATGGTCCTATGCAAACACCTTCTTTTGCAAATTATCTTTACTTTGTGACTTTCATCGATGATTTTTCCAGGCATGCATGGGTATATCCATTGAAGGCAAAGTCCGAAGTGTTCATGTGCTTCAAACATTTTTTGGTTTTGGTTGAAAATCTGTCAGCATGTAAAATGGGCACCCTCCGTTCTGATCAAGGGGGGAATATATGTCTTCTAATTTTAATGCATTTTTGGATGAACGTGGGATAAAACACCAGTGTAGAATGCCATATACACCTCAACAAAATGGAGTTGCTGAACAAAAGAACAGGTCACTCATGGAGATGGCGAGGTGTATGGTCAAGAGTCAGGCTTTACCACATAGTTTCTGGCTTGAGGTTGTCATGTATGCAGCATATGTACTGAACAGGTGTCCCACTAAAGCACTACAGTCTATCACTCCATATGAGGCTTGGCATGATCGCAAGCCATCTCTTGCTCATCTGCATGTTTTTGGTTGTTTGGCATATGCATTAGTGCCTGAACAACATTGCAAAAAATTGGATGATAAAGCACTAAAATGTATTTTTGTTGGATAAAGTTCTGAAATTAAAGGCTATTTTTTGTATCATCCATAGAATAAACGCATTCTGGTTAGCCGTGATGTTGTTTTTGTGGAAGATGCTATTCAACCATTGCTTTCATGTACTAAGGAGACATTTGTTAGCTCTAAAGACATGTATGATACTTTGTTGCCTCTTTTTACAGGTAGACAATCTAGTGCTGGTCCTAATGAGGCAACTTCTCAACCTTTGCAGGTTTCATGTGATGATGCAGATAAATCCATTTCTGATACAGATGTACATGATGCACTTATTGATGAGAGAGCTGATATTGAGCAGGCAAGAACTATGCCAAAATGGATGGTGTTAAAATTTTTGTTGCAGAGTGTGACCAAGTCCAAAGGTCATTGGTTTCGTGAGGATCAATCTCTGTGTGTGGGTGATTATCTTTTCTTAGTAACCATCAAGATCATGGACACAGACCATCACTTTCCAGTTATCTCTCAAGATTTCAAGGTTCTCCATGAGATTCCAAGAACTGTGGACATAATGACAAAAGTTGAAATCCAAAAATATGAGTTACCCATTTACAAGCCTAACTTCCAAAGATGTACTCAGGTAATGAATACTTTCCAACCAGCCCTGCATAACCCCTCAATGCAAGAGGCAAAAGTACTGGATGCAACAGGAGAATGGGTGATTAATATACAATTCATGCACGACTTAACTAAAGAAGCTTTTGGCTGGGAAAAAGATGGAACCACTGATTTGAAGGATGAACCCTGTGGAGCCAAAACACATACCTTTTTGGACATCAATTGCTTGGACATAGAAGATGAGTTCCACCTCATTCATCAATATTTTTGTTTTCCCAATATGAATCGCTACACATCCCCATAGAAGATCATCATACAACTCTTATCCCATGCTATTAGGCAGATTGGGAACCAGGTGAACATGATGCCTTATATCCAGCAGCATCTCTTTGAAGCTAAAAAACAATGGCAACAGAAGAAATTCTTAAATGGTAGTATTGCATTAATAATCCTCATTTACCATGCACTAGGAATCCGAGAGCACCTGACCAAGATGCCCACATCCTCCGAAATAGACAAGTACGCAAAGATGGCCACTGGAGAAGAAAGAACTAAAGTTGTTAGAGGAAGTAGAGACCAATTCTCAACCACGCATGAGAGGAACAGAAAGATTTCAGGAAATGAGTAAGGGAGAAGAGTCACTTCCTACTCCCAAAAGAGTGCATGTAGTGCCAAAGACCAAGCTTGAAAATTCAAAGCCTATTATAGAAGCAGAGTTGCAAGAAGCATTAGAAGCAACTCACCAATATATGGAAGGTCAAGTCAATCTGCCAATACAAGGGCATCATTATCATGAGTCCCATAAAGACATTCCTCAAGGAAAGAAATTATCGAAGTCCGACACCTATAAAGAGTTGGGATTAACAACCTCAAGTTCATCCTCAAAAGCTAAAGAAGATCAAGAGACATCCATAACGAACATGGACTTGAAAATTGATTTTGAGGGCGATGGAAAATGGGATGAAATAAATCAAGTTGAGGATTCTATTGGCATCGAAGGAACAAAACTCGATCAAAACACTGACAATACAGTCATCAAGCCAACAGAGTACCCATCATCCCAACAAGAAGTTCATGTAATCAAGATGAATGAAGATACGCACATTCATATTACAGAGACACAATTGGATGGGAACAGATCATTGAAGAAACCAAAGGAGGAAAAAGAACTAGAAAAGGTGGAAGAGCACGCATCATTCACTCCAATTCGGGTGGTAGCCGAGCCTTCACCATTGGACATTACGTTTCAAGGAAGTGCTACGAAGACCCCACCACCAGCAAAAGAAGCACAACAAGGTCAACTACACCTTAAAATTGGATATCCACATAATGAAACCATACATGTGGATCAAGGAAGGGATGTACTGACAGGGGAAGAACCTAGTATCCCCATTACCTGGTTACAAGTGGATGCCAACAAACTAAATCCGGTTATGAAAAATATGATACAAAAGGCCATGGATACCCAACAACAATTGGTAGAGGCAGATGAGGAACATGACAAGGCTAGGAACAAGAGACATCAATTTCAAGTGATGAGCGGAAAACTCTTTGTACATCTAATAGAGGTGCAAAACGCACTAAATGCAAAAGAGAAGGCAGCCAATGAAGCAATGGAAAGATGCAATACATTTATGGCCAAAAATTAAAGCCTTCAAGACAACCTAAAAGAGATACAAAGTAAATAAGAAGCAAGCGAACTGGAAAAAGCAAGAATGAATGCCAAAACTAAGCTGCTTGAAACTCAAATCAAAGTATACATAGAGGAAGCAGACAATTTAAGAAATAGAAATAAAGAACTTATGAATGCCATACTGTGCAACCAACCCATAGAAGCACAAGCAGTGACCACAAGTGACACAAAGGCATTGGAAGATCAAATTGTGAAGTATGAAGATCAATTGAAACAAGAGCAAGCTATCAGAGACGAATGGGAAAGAAAGTATATGCATGACACTAATGAACTCAGAAAGCAATGGAAATCGACTAAAGACAAACTTCTTGTGGTATATAATGAAGACGCCAATCAAATAGCCACCATAGGAAATGAACTTTTGACTGCCAAAGAAGCATTAACAAACGCTACCAATGAAATCAAAGAAAAGGATGCTCATTGCACAATTAGAAGCTCAAATAAAACAATAGGCAACAACGGGGACACGAGTAGTTCCAAGCTCCAAAGAGACTACTTTGGAGGCTAAGATACGTCCTCTTTCTCCCCCCATGCATCATTCACCTATAAGGGAGGAAGAAGAGCCAAACAATAAAAGACAAGATCAGGCTATTGCAGAACTAAGCCGATAGAAGCAGGCACTACTGGTGTCCCAGCTTACAGAACAATTTGAAGATCAAGTGATTAAAGTCATGAAAGAAGCACAAATGGAGAATAAAAGCCTCAAGCAAATTTTGAAGCCATTCAATATACCTTACGGCTTGCTAAAAGAAGAAACACAACAGTATATCTAGAAAATGACTAATAAAGAACCAGATCATGATCTACAATTCACTTTACAGACATTTACGTATACACAGGCCTAGTTTGACAAAGTAGATCCGATTTGGAGGCGCAAATTTTGGAAATGAATCCAACTTTAAGGGTACATTGGGAAGCAGCACCATATGTACTTCAAGTGAATCCTTCTTTTTGCCCAGTACCATGAAGACGTACCTAGGCATAGTTTTGGGAAGCACAATGCCAAGGTACATTAAATAATCAATGGCTAAACTATCTGTTACTGCCTAGTCCTCCACAAAACTATCTGCCAACAAAAGAGTATATGGTAAAGACCATAGAATTTTGGCTATCTAGATATGCCACACTGCCAGATTTAACTATCAAAATGACAAATAAGATATTGAGCATGCTCCTCACGGTTCTAAAGATATTCAAACGTGCATAATATCCATTTTTAAATTTTATTGGCCTTAATCAAGGAGCAGATGCTCTAGTTTTTTATTTATCTACAACTCCAAGCAGACTTACAATTATGGCACTATATGCACACCTCATGTTCCTTCTGAGTCCATACATGCAAACCTTCGAAGAAGTGTTTTTTACAGGGTTTTTTGAGATGAACTCAGAAATTTTTATGAAGATCACTTCCAACTTAAATGCCAGACTGGTAGCCTATGAACTGAGCTTCTTTGCATATCATAGACAGGCACCAAATGATGGAGTCAAATCCTCTCAATGGCATGAACTAATGGTATGTGAAGCTAATTTGCTAAATCACAGAGAGCAAGAAGTGATTCAAACATACTCACATCATCGGATTCTAAAGCCTTTCGGGGACGACAGAGTTCAAGAGGGGGGTGGTGTTGATGGAGAGTCAAGCAGAAAGAAAAGACGAAGAAGATCAAGATAGAAGCTTCATTAAATAGAATATATCTGAAGATATATCTCTGTAGGAAGCCTCGCAGGGGCACACAACATTCATCTCTACACACAGCCCTAGAGGGGCACACAACAGTGGAAAGTACGCAACAGGCAAGGATGGATCAAGGCCAGCAACTACCCATGAGGAAAGGCAAGAAGATATCCGATAGATCCCAAGCCCTGGAAAGTGCTTCAACCTCTTGATCTTCAGGAGGTCCAGATCAAAGGCTAGAAATCTAGACCTTCATACCTTTCGTATGCTTCTTACAGTGCAAATACAAAGAGGTTATTGGAGAGCTAGACTACAAATCTATTGTAGTCCATCTCCACTGGTTGCATGCGTGGTAGCCCGAATTAACACAACAAGCTACAGACAAAAACCAAATCCCATCAAGGGACAATAGAGACAAAGAGGGGGAGAGTGTTGTAGAGCAAAGAAGAGTAGATATGCAGAGAAAAAGAAGGTCCCCAAAATTTTTCCAATTTGGACACTTTATTTTTGTAACATAGTCCCTTTGTAATATATTTTTCGATGTAAATGCACTAGAGGAGTCCTCTAGATGAATATCCATAGATATCTGTATCGCTACCCTTGTAAACTAGTAGGGAATTAGTCTTTTAATTCAATAAAGTGCCGGCCTCTTGTGTGAAAGGACCATTTTTAGGAAACATGTATATAAGTGATTTTGTGACTCTTTGTAAGGACTTTTTTGGCCATTGTGAGAATCAAGAGCACAGAATTTCGAATTTGTGTCTTCTCCTCTTTGTATCTTCTTCCTTGTGAACTTGCATGCATGTATGCCACTTGAAAATAGTGTATTGAAGTGTTCTCTATCCATGGTAGTGCTTGTTTATTGTTGGTAAGGTGTGTGCGGAGTGTAGGAAGTGTCGAAGCATAGGTAGGTTAATCCTGTGGCTCAATATTTTGTTCATAACTTGAAGTAAGAACGTCAGTTGGATGCGTCTTCTCGAGAGCTTCAAAATGAACCCGCTATTTGCTCTTGTACAACAACATTCACCATAAGTGGATTATGTTTCTTGGCATTATAGGGATAAGTCTCTGTAGCGTGACTAGTGGTGTCGCAGATAGCACAATAAATCTGATTAAGAGCACAATTACTGGCAACATGTCTGGAGTTTTTACATTTAGTACAATAGACTTGTTTTAATGGATATCACTTTTATTTTTCCCAGCATTTAACCATTCCAGATCTTCTGTAAAACCACCCACTTTGTGTTCTAATTGGAGTGCCATAGCGATTAATGCATCAAGGGTCATTCCACTCACATAGTGAATTATCATTACCTATGTCAGTTGGGGATTCAAACCATTAATAAATCATTGGGTTATTACGTCATCCAGTAAATATGCATGAGCCAGTTGTAGTTGGCATAAATGGGTATGAAACAGGGTTGCATATTACTGTATGCTCTGATGTGGCTTCTGTCTGTTATTTTGTAGGTAATCAAAGATCTCTGCCGCATTTTTCTTTAACCTAATTTGCTGTAAGAAAGTGTTCTTCACATCATCATAAAGTCTGAAATGATTAATATCGTACTCCATCAACCACCGACCTGCTTCATTCACTAAAGTAGATTGGAACATGAAAGCCTTATATGTCGGGTCCACTGGGTTATTTAACACTGCATAGTTAATCTCGAAAGTCCATACATGTGCATTTGGATCATCACCAGGGAAACCCCCAAACTTTGCATAGGTGACCCTCATAGTGGAGTGTCTTCGATGGCCGCCCTGTTGTTGTTGTTGGTACTATTGTTGTTGTTGTTGTTGTTGTTGGTACTATTTTTGTTGTTGCTATTATTGTTGTGTTGTTATTGCTATTGCTGCTGGTGTTGTTGTTGCTGTCGATTCTGATAATCTTCCATATCATCGGGATGAAGATCTACCGATTGTTCAGATTGTTGTGCCCCAAAAGTGTTTATAGACTGACCTGTTACATAGCTATCCGTCGACCCCTCCGAAGATAACAACTCAGTGTTATGTTGTAATCCTGTTGGTTTATGGTTGGGCACCGAACCCTCTGGAAATGTGATGAAGAAATGTGTAGGGTCCCACTCTCTTGACAAATAATCGGTAATTGAATCTCTCCTATTACTCCCTAAGCTAGAGGATTCTTCTTGCACTGGTTGCTCAATAGATGCTCTTGGTTCAGGGTTAAGATTTGTAATTTGGTAAAAAATTCCAACAAGCCGAATAGTTCCTTCACTACAGTTTCTGGACACTTCTGTCCCATCGAATCCTCTCCAGACTCGATAGTGTCACCGAACACCAAATCACTGCCATCGGACTCTGCTACGAATTCCAACCCTCCGTTGTCATCGACATGAGTACTTGAACCACTTACCGGATTTTCATCAAATCATATTGGACTCAATTTTGGTATGCTCTGCAACCCAGAAATAAGGAAATGGTGTGGCGCAATCCCACTTGTTTGTGTCGCACCTCCTCCCTTAGATAAGTGGCCTTCACTATCACCACGTGGGGGTGTCCCGAATGCACTGTTCACCTTCCAAGTGTGTCTATCATTCCAGTATTTCGGGTAGCTTTCACCAGAATGTGTTACAGGCATGTATTACGAAATATTTTTTGCAAAGATTCATAAGAAATCATTCTGCAAAGTGAATCTTATACTTCTAACTTAAATTCCAAGCCCCATGGCCGGCACCAGTCTTAACTGTCCTCTTTCTATCCTACCTGGACTGATTCCAGTAATATAGGATTAACAAAAATCCTTCCTACAGGGTTCTTGGGTTGGACAGGGGTCTATTAAAACAGAGGCCCTATAATGCCACACCTCTACATAACTTCCACCACTATTACTCCTCACCGATTACTAACTTTAATTTTACTGAAATCGATTGTAGGTTTACACAACCACATTCAAGTTTTTGAACGCAACTCACTCCTATGTCATCGCAGTCATGAGCAATCTTCCACCAATCCCATTTCACTTATAGTAGGCTATATATATATATATATATATATATATATATATATATATATATATATATTTTTATTTATTTATTTATTTATTTATTTATTTATTTATTTATTTATTTATTTATTTATTTATTTATTTATTTATTTATTTATTTATTTATTTATTTATTTATTTATTTATTTATTTATTTATTTATACGACAATGAACATTATCATCATTATGAAGACTATAATTTTCATCAATGGTTTAATCCAAAACCTTATTGTATGATTAATTACTTCAATTAAAATCAAACACTTAACGGATGAAGACGAATACAACACCAAGTCAGACTTTCACCCAGAATATAAGTCAACACAGAGCGGGCTCGATCGCTATGCCATGCGTAGTCGACAAGAACCTGCCATGCATTTCCTTCGCTGTTAAGTGACACGAACACAACTCCTTTCATATTGATCAATTAAGAGGTTATATCGTTTCAATCTTTTACGACACTTCAACAACATAATTACAAAAATGTTATGAATAATACATTAAACCATACGGCGGCGTAACATGTTGCCATTACACCATACCACCTTGACAAGGAACACTCTCTTTCTGTGCATTGGTTCAAACATCATGCTTGTGCACACTTGTGAAGGCTATGAACACTCTCTTTCTATGCGTTGGTTCAAACATGATGCTTGTGCACAATAGTGAAGGTGATGTTTGTTTGTTTCTTTCGAGTTGGTGCATGTAATAGCCCCACTTATAAGCAAACACACACACACATGTACGCACACACGCAAAAAGAAAGACAGCAACAAAAACAAAACAAATTGATTACACATATACTGTACATTAATGGATTTGTTTGACCGTTCGCATCTTTGCTTTCTAGATGTAATACTAGTGAGTAGTTCGCTTGGATGTTTTGTCTTTTGCCTGACGTAATGAACCAGAATCTCTAGTATAATCGTAGTCAAGAAAACGCGTTGGACATGTGAGAAAACTACAATTTTCGTTTGCGCATGATATATCAGATCCAAAAGTGGAGAAAAGGTGTTCTATTCGTGGATAAAATGAATCAGTGAGTACCTTAGATATTCAGGAAAAAGGCAAACCATCATTCTCCGAAAACTCCAATGGACATGAAGAAATGTAGCAGACAATGTAGCATATCAACTCTAAAAGCAGTAAGGAGTTACTACCTCCAAGAATTAGCTGATGACTTGATTCAAATTATACCCAATTCTGGAAAAATGGAGAGATTTTATCCCGAATTATTTACACAGATGTAAGCTGCCATTTCCAGCTGTGGTCGCAAGACGAGGTCTCAGATCTTTACTCGGATAGCTGTGTTGTTCGATCACCTACAAGCGGACCGCACAGAAGAACCTTCCAAATTATCTGCAACGGAAAAGAATTACGCCCTTATGAAAGCCTTTGCGCATACAGAGGGGCTCAAATCGTGATGGGCTCTGCTCATCAAGAAGTCCAATTGTACACCGGCGATGCAGAAGATCCTACCATCTGTAGAAAAAATGTGTAGCACAGAGTCTATGTCCATTAACAAAGAGCTTGAACGCAGTAGTTCATCTTGACTATAAACCCATGATGATCCTCTTGATTGCTCATTTTAGGATGCGCACATATGAGTATATCTATGTATCTGTATTTGAATTTCTGTCATCTGGGCATTCAACTATCCGATTCATGCTTATTAGAGTACAACTTAGAAGAACAGAACAACATCTAGGATATGACATATGCCTTTCTAGTATTCAAAGACAAGGAAAACTTATTTCGTTTATAAAGCAATGATATAATTATTCAGGTCTTATATATTGGTTCTACAAATGGAACATTCTGATGGTTCAGCATAGCTTCTTGTAGAATTGCCAAGTTCTCTCCTGATGACATACTCTGCAACGACCTTGACGCTAGTGACGTCCCTTCTCCAATCGAATACATACCCTTTTATTTCTGTATCTTCTGGGAAAGAAATACAGCTGCTAGCAGCTGTATTTCTTTCCCAGAACATTCTGATGGTTCTGCATAGCTTCTTGTAGAATTGCCTAGTTCTCTCCTAATGGTTCTACAACTGGAACATTCTGATGGTTCTGCATAGCTTCTTGTAGAATTGCCTGGTTCTCTCCTGATGACACACTCTGGAACGACCTTGACGATAGTGAAGTCCCTTCTCCTATATTGAATACATAACCTTTTATTTCTGTATCTTCTGGAGAAGAAATACAGCTGCTAGCAGGTCTTGATGAAAATGGATTGTGGGTGCTTAATTAGTGCAGCATCTGACTGCATACTCTGGATTTACACTCATGAGTCATCATACCTGCACCGAACTCATAAAATATATTCATGAGAGGGCCATAGTTAGAACAAATGCTTTGACGCATTTCATCCAATACTACACTCAGACATCCTGATCTTTGAAACTCTGAGGTAAATGGGAAACGGTTTTTCATTCACCAGTTAAAAGACAAAATATATAAATAGAGAGACAGAGAGAAGTACATAGACAAATCCGTGCGAAAAATTCTCTGATGCAATTACTCGGAGCTTCTTCATCGTCCTGAATATTTTTACAGAACATCAATAAATACATAAATGCCCCAAAATGTTGCATATTTTCATGTACAAGTGTGCTCGTAATCCTGTTTGTGAATCTGCAATTTCCAGATTCTCTCGCATGGCCATTCAGAAATCATTCGTCAAACCAATTGCCGGCGGTATTTGATGAAAGGCTCGGAAACGATCAAATGGCTTCCTTCTTTATATCTGAGAATGATAACGTAGACTGTGAGGCAGAAGATGGTCGAAGTGAAGATGAAAAGCAGACTTAAGTAGATGAATAAGAGTACTCTGCTGTTGGACCAAGCGCCAAGGACCGCAATGGAAGTAATGAGGAGAGTGAAAGCTCCTAGGCAAAGAACAGGCCATCTTTGTCGCGCACCACAGTGCACCCGTTCCGTGGTATCGGTGATCGCCCAAACTCCGCTTACAATCACAGTCGCAGCCGTAAGTAATGTCAGCATGTTCAATACAATGAACAGCATGGCGTTGCTGACCTTGCACATCTCTCTCTCTCTCTCTCTCTCTCTCTCTCTCTCTCTCTCTCTCTCTCTCTCTCTCTCTCTATGAGTAACCCAGTAGAAGAACAAGAATGGAAAGTATGTGCGGAACTCTGTGGTCACAAGTGCGATACAGATATAGTGTCGCTCTTAGAATGGCGATGTCCTGCGCAATTCGTAGACAAGTACAAGTCTGATCGAAGCACGATGCGGAATGCTACGGAGGATACGAATGATCCTCACATGTCCAGGGCTCGACGCCTAAGTAGTAAGAGGAAGACTTCATCCACTGGGATACTTTTCGGTGTGCCAGAACCATGCATTCGCACGTGTATTTTCATGCGGATCCACCATTCGACTTGTTCAAGGTAAGCTTTCTTCCTCAGTAGCATTTATAACAGCAATTTAACTTTGGGATCTACAGCGTACACGCTGTCTTCGTAAGAGCTTGTGGGCTGTGGTTGAAGATGAAAAGTCATTCTTGCTTTATTTATGTCCCATCACACAATCTTCATTCGTCTCTCTGAGTAAACAGACGGATCATCATTGACTGAATGTTGTCAATATCTAACTAGCGGGATGCGTAGTGTACGCGAGTCGCGAGTCGCGACAGCCTAATTCTTGGGCATGAATGAAGCCATTGCTGACTTTAATTTCAGGATGTTTGCAGCATCTCAAACGCTGCCGATCCATTCTGATTTCTGAGAAACAACCCAATTAATCCTGTGTAAGATAGCGAAGCAAGACGCTGGCAAGTTCGGAGGAAGGAGACGCAACATCTTTTGTTGAGAAACACGCGGAATATCTGCATGATATGAATGGCGACCTGGAACATTACGGGGCAAAGCTAAGCAAAGGGACACGATCGCGAGATTCAACAACCTAGATGGACGATTCAAATTGCAGTCAATGGCCATACACACGATGTATGTACAGACACGGTCAGTTTGTTCAACCAGCACATGAGAGATGTATACAGTATGACTCCTAAGTCCTCATAGTCTAAGCCAAAACTGAAATTTCGGTAATTCATAGGAATATATATATATATATATATATATATATATATATATTCAGCCTCTCTCTACGAGAAGACCTGTGTGCTACATTGATTGAATGTTTTGTCTGTTTCTAAACTACTAAATGCAAAAATGAAGCAAGTTGCTCGTTATTCCTGTATGTGTATCATTCGATAATTTAAGCCGAAAGCGGAATCCAGCTGAAGCACACTGATCGTCTCTTTATGAGAAGACTGATGGACCACCATTGCCCTACTGAGATGTATCGTGTATGTGATATCAGGCCGCCAGATTCTCAAGCAAAAATTAAACAAATTAGTGGAAGATCGCGTAACCTAGTGGTTGGTTTGATGTCTTGAGCTTTTGGGAGAAAGTCCTGAGTTCAAGTTTTGATTCGACATATCTATGAGTTCCTCAATGATGGGTGCCTCTACTTTACGAGGTCTCTTGTGTGAGTGTGTTTTCAATTCGTTGTACTCTCAAAAATAAAAATAAAAATGAAGCAAATTAGTGATGGATTTGAAATCCGGGATGTTTGCAGCTTCCTGCAGCCTAGAAATGAGTGATTCAAAGCAAAACAAGATTCTTTTTCTTAGTTTTGAACCTACAATGAATTGGAAAGAGACACACATGAGGGAAAATGTATAATGCTCACTCTTCCCTTTCCCACATGTTTTTTGTTTAAAACATTATACTCTTCCTTGGATTGTCTATTTTCTATCTTGTTGGTTGCCTGCCAAAAAGCAATTGTTGCAAGTGTGTGCTCTTGCAAGAAGATTTCTTTGGTGTGGAAATGATCAGGTTTACAAAATCCCCAAAGTGGCTTGGGATACTTGCTGTCTACCCAAATAAGAAGGTGGACTTGGATTAATCAGCCCTATCAAAATGGTTGAGAATCTCTCTTCCAAGTGGATTATGAAATGCTTGTCTTCTGATGATATTTGGGTAGTGTTCCTTAAAAGGAATACTCATCTGGTTTATGTTAAAAAACTACAAGTCTTTGACTAATAATCATCTTTGGGAGATTGTTGTATTTCCTCAATAGTCCTATCCAGTTGGTAGCTTACTCACATGTAGGTTTTGGAACAACGGAACATAAAAAAAGGGTATCATCCCAAGCACAATTTGTTTGTTTGCAACACTAACTTCTTTTTGCAAGAGTCTCCCTGGCATGGGTGGTTGGCACTATGGAACAAATATTATCAATTCATTAGAGAGCACAAATGTTTTAAACAAGGGATTAGAGATCGGAAGTGGTTCCTCCAAGATGATGAGATGCTCACTGATGACCAATGTAGGGCCATTCCTAATTTATCTACTGGTTGTCTATAGGTGATTCTTCAACACAAAAAAAATTTGGAGAATAAGTTGGCCTTGTTGGAAACTGCTTGAATAATGTGTGTGTGACTCTCCTCCCATCCAGTACATATACCCTCTTGTACTCTAAAAATAGCAACGGTATACTCTAAAAATAGCAACAGTATACTCTAAAAATAGCAATGACATACTCTAAAAATAGTAATGATTTGGAATAGTCTAGTGTGAACATGTGGCCATCATGCAACACTTATTCCCATTACTACCAAAGCAGTTCCCATTAAGTGTTTGATTGTTGCAAGTCATCAAAGTCTTCTTGTCATCAAAGATGCCCCCTATAATAATGTTTCTCTTACTAAGTTATTTGTTGTTCAATAACATAGAGATCCCCACTGTTATCCTTGTATTCCTTTGAAATGTTCCTTATGGTGTTGTCCTTGGCCAGATAGTTTTCCTTTGTGCTCTAGGTTTTTTGATCTATTTTTCCTTAAGTAAGGTCAATTTCTATTCTTGTTGTCCCATGGAGAATGAAAATTATTATTGTATTCATATATACTCGATGATGATATGGGATCTTGCCTCCCTCCACAATTTGTAAAGCTTCATCATCAATTTAATTCTCATTCTATTTTCCTTAAAAAAAAGGAAAGAAACATACATCCGATCTCGTAAGGTAGAAACAACTATCTTATAGATCTCATGGAGATGTCAGGCAAAGAATTAAACTCGGGATTTCCTCCCACAATGTTCAAGTGTCAACCACTAGGCTATGCCATCAACCACTAGGCTATGGCGGCTGGATAATGAAGTAAGATTCTAACAAGCTTAGATGAAGAACTTGAAAAACTTAAAGAATGTCTCTTTAGTATATCTTCCTGTAAATCGTTGGGGTGTGGATCAACAAAGAGAAAGATCCAAAAACTTCTCAAAAGGAGGAATTGAACTCTAGCCCCCATGTCAGAGAACAACTGCAAATGCCCATGAAGGTGAGGTATTTTATACGTTAAAGCTTGCATGCAAAAGATAAAAAAAGATCAAAAGTTTGGATGGATAGAGGAGTTTGTCGGATAATACATAAATTAAATAAAGAAAATTCATAAAATAGTTGAATTGTTATGGTCTTTTTCTTTGCACGAAAGGCATTAACATAAATAAAACACCTCTCTTGGAAGTGAAACCTGGTTTCATGTTCATGCCCTTGCCCTAGTAGGGTCGTGTCACGGATGCCCTTATTAGGATTGTATGCCGGTGTTGCCTCCTTGTCATTGGCTCTCAATGGTGGACACTAAGGATTGTTGCCCTCTTTTGCAAGATCTGTCTGCCTGAAAGAGGAGGCCATGGCCTTACATGAAGGCCTAAGGAACATGTTAACTCAAATCGATGTAGACAAGGTTATTCTTACCTCCGATCTGGCTCTCCTAGGTATCGAGGATGACTCCAACAATGGAACAAGAGCTCAAGCTTCTCCAACAAAACAATATAATGAAATAATAAAGGTAGGTGCTGCCAGTAACCAATTCTTGTTCAATCATTTCATTAAACCAGGTATCTCTATTAACCCTCTATAAATGTGGATATTAAAGGAAAGCAAAGTGTGGAAGGTGAACCGCAGAGGCTTAATGTTGACTTGGACCTCATTGAATCAAAGATGAGGCCCTAGTAATAGATAGAAAGTCCCTTGATGTTTGGCGAGTGCAACTGAGTGATGGAGTTATTATAGTTCATTGCCATGGCTATAGGCCTACCTAGGATGTGCTAAAGCAATGGATTGGCATTAATTGGGAAAGTTGAGGTCTATTTGTTAAACATATTTAGTAAATGTGGAATAATTATTTCTTTTTTTTTTATAACTACAATAGTACTTGCATGTTATTTTTAAAGGACAATGGATTATTAAGAGTATCACCATCTCTTTCTTTAAATAGTTCATAGTATTTAACCCCAATGGACCTAAACCTACCAAAATTCCTATTTGGTCCCTGATTTGCCGATTGAATTTTATCCTTAGGTTGAAAGCTTGGGAAGGATACTCGATAAAGTCCTTGGCCAAAAATCTAAAGGAGGGTTCACCAATTCCAAATGTGACCTCCAAGTTATGGTTGAAATTGATGTATCTAAACCTATGAAAACTTCGATCATCATTAAAGAATCGGATGGCAAAAAACTTCATGATAAAAGAGTTCTCTATAAAAACCTTCCTAATGCTTACAATTTTTACAAGAAAGGTCACCTCATTAGATATTTTTCTTTGCTTAAACCAATTATATTTGATGGTACTGCTCTAACTTCTCATGATGAAAATGTTAAGAGAAATTCGGGTCACGAATCTAACCAACAATCACTGAACAATGGCCCCACAAAAATAACCCTTGAAAACTTTGGAAAGAAAAATGTAAAACTCTTTAACTTGTTTGATGTGCTTCTTGAAGATTTCTATAATCCCTTTGATGAAATTTCTAAGAAAGCAGAATCTGTTGCCAAGTTCAATAAAGAGAATCATCATTCTAATAACCAAAGTGAAGATAAACAGAAGTATAGTACACGTAACAACTTGTCCTTCGATCCAACCAGCAACTAGCTATGTTCTGTCACACTTGAGAAACACAACTTATACTAATTGTACTAATTATAGAGGCAGACGCACGGGGAATTTTAATCGGATTTCGTGGAATCATGATCAACCCAACAGTAGTTCGGGTTTACGACCGCCATGCTGCCATTTTTGTGAGGAAGTGGGACACATTCGAAGGCATTATAAGGATGCCTAGGAGTATGATAATCGGAAGAAAGAGCGGCAAAACCCGATGGCCAACATGCTTCAAATTTTAGTAGTTGATACACAAGTAGCAGCAGTGCAGGCATATTTTGGTAAGATGCTCCATCCGAACGCTAAAATTTTTGAACCAAGAATAAAGGAACAGCAATGTATGTTCACTAAGGCAACTCGATGGGCTATAGAAGAACTACCAATCTTCACCAATCCTGTACCAGTCACTCAATAGCAATCTGGACCATCAAAATCTACACTGGAGCCGGTTGCAATTCAGTTAGGAATTTCACCGGAATCAACATCAGACTTGAGTAGTTCAAGTGCTACCTGGGACATCTTATCCAGAGCTTCGATCACCATCCCCTTGGGACAACTATTAGCTTTGGTAACAAGAATTTGGCAACCATTTCAATAGCAGATTGATTCGAGCTCAACCCGTGCACCTGCCACTACTATTATTAATCCGGAAATGGACATTATGGTAGATCATCCTGTTTCCTTATTCACTATGTGGTTCAAAAATCATAAGATATCTCAAGTATTAATTGATGGAGAGGTTCATGAGTGAACATTGCCACAACAGCACTTTGTAAGAAGTTGGGACGGAATCATATTGAACCTGTTAATTTTTTTGTGCGTATGGCCGATCAGTCACGAGTTCACCCGGTTGGGTTGGTACAAGATATCCCTATTATCGTACAAGGGGCAGTATTCAAAATGACCCTCGTAGTGATGGAATTTCCCAAATCTAGTTTAGACTACAATCTATTATTCGGTAGACCTTGGCTCAAACAAGCTACAGTGTTGTCAGATTGGTCCTCCCAAGAACTTATTTTTAAATGTAACCATTGGAAATACATGGTTCCCCTCGACAATATGAAGCCTTGTGATTTGCATGCATGACCTTATGTCACGGAGCCTGGGCATATGCTCCAAGGATTGTCTGATGATGAGGACGAAGCATTCTTAACTGCTAATTAGGATTTGTTATCTTTGGGGACCATTGATTTACAGCAAGTGCTAGATAATGGTCTCTAGCGACCTGTATGGTGTAGCCACTCATGCATGATGCTTTTAAATCCATGGATAATCTTTCAGGTGCTCAGGATATGGAACACTTGGTTCAACACTCGAAAGATCTTGATCTGCCTCGGCAGTTTTATGTATCAGATGATCAATTAGTTATGTGTAACTTAAGAGATGATGCTAGCCCGTGCCTGATAAAGATTAAGGCCGCACTGGCTCCTGCATTCTAGGAAGATTTGCTTAGACTCCTCCAAGAATTTACTGATGTCTTTGTTTGGGACTATCGTGATATGAAGGGCTTGGACCCTCATATTTACTAGCACCAAGCAGTATTAAAATCAGATGTTCGATCTGTTAAGCAACAGAGCTATCGAATGAACCCGAATTATGCCCAGTGGGTGAAAGAGGAGTTAGATAGATTACTAAAGGTCAGATTTATTGTCCCCATCATGCATGCGGAGTGGATTTCACCCATAGTGATTGTCCCAAAAAAAATAAACAGTTACTTATATGTGTTGATTATCGCAAGTTAAATGTTGTTGTAATAAAGTAATTCTATGGTCTAGGGATCCGACTGCTTCAATAGATCTGAAAGCGGATACCGTTTGGTCACTCGTCTGTCGGACCAAAGATCTCAAGAATAGACTCAAGCATAAGTTCATGTGCTCTCATATTCAAGTAATCCACTTAGCCTAGTGGTTAAGTCTCAAGGTTGTCAAAGGTGTGGTTCAATCATCTCCTTCCTATCACTTTATTATAGCGGCTATGGTCCCAAACCCTTTTCCCTTACCTTTCCTTGATAGTATGCTGGATGATGTAGCTCGGTGTGAGATGTATTCTTTTCTGGATAGCTACAGTGGGTATAATCAGGTCTAAATGGCTGAGGAAGATATCCCCAAAATGACTTCTATCACTAACTAGGGCATCTATGCATGTACTGTGATGTGGTTTGGTTTGCGGAATGCACCCAGCATGTTCCAACATTGTATGCAAGAGATATTTGCCCCATATATCACGATTTTATGCATGTATACTTAGATGATTTCTTGTTATCCGGTGATACTGTTGATCATTTACAACACCTCAAGTGTTGTTTTCTAAAGTGTAGAGAGTAGCGATTATGCTTAAACCTGCATAAGTCTATTTTTGCAGTGGCTTGTCATAAACTTCTAAGGCATATAATATCCAAACAGGGTATACAGGTCTATCCTGATAAAGTCCGTGTTATTCTCGATGTGCAGCCGCCCACAACCCCCGAGGAAGCTATGTGTTTCTTGGGATAGATTCGTTGGCATGGATGCCATCTTTGCTTGCTTGCCCATCTAATCATACCTCTTACGTGCTTGACTACGGTCCCACCACGGCAATTTTGTTGGATTGATGAATGCTAGCTCAGTTTCGATCGACTAAAAACTTTTCTCACATAGGCACCAATTCTCCAGCCGTCGAATTGGCAACTACCATTTCATATGTTCATGGATGCATCTGATATTGCTATCCGTAGTGTTCTTATGCAACAGCAGGATAAATGGTATAGACCAATGTATTATGCAAGCCGCTACCTTAGTTCAGTCGAATGTAATTATTCTATCACCGAACGGGAATGTTTAGGCTTAATATATTCCATAAAGAAGTTCAAACACTATTTACTCGGCCAAAAATTCACCTTCCATGTCGACCATGCAGCTTTAGTCTTTCTTGTACGACAAAAAAATTTGGGTGGCCGCCTAGCTCGTTGGGTCTTGCTACTTCAAGAGTTTGACTATGATGTGGTACATCAACCCAGCAAGGCACATACGATTGCCGATTTTCTGTCGTGATTGGATTCCGGTGAACCACCGGAGGGGGATTGATGACTCGCATGTATTTATACAACTGCTACAACCAGTCTAATTGCTAATGGTTTACCCGTATTCGATTCTTACTATGACGCTCTCATGATTTTTTTGACTACTAGTTGTCCACTAGGGATGGTGTCCAACACAGCCCATCGGAAACTCACCATTCACTGCCGACATTTTCGAATCATTGTTGGTCAATTATATTATGCTGATCATTTTGGTGCCCTCCCCTATTGTATCCCTCCTCATGAAGTCCCTTATATGCTGCATATGGCACATTCTATCCCCTATGGCAGCGGCCATTTTTTGGTGGATCTCATTCACCAAAAATTTATGCAGAGCGGTTTATGGTGGCCTACTATGCAACACGATGCGTATACTTATGTTAAACACTGCAATTCCTATCAGCGGATGGGCCATCCCCTGTCGTGGTATTATTTCCCTCTTTAGCCCATCCTACCCCTAGAACCCTTCCAAAAATGGGGACTCGATTTCATTGGACCTATTTCACCTCCAGCTATTTCCACTAATAACCACTACATTCTCACTTGTATTGATTATGCCACTCGATGAGCTGAAAGCTGGGCCATCTGATTTGCTACAACCCAGGTGGTGGCTAAGTGCTTGATGTGTGATGTTTTCCCTCGTTTTGGCTTGCCATTGGAAATTGTTTTCGATCGGGGAACCAACTTTGTTAACACTCTTATGTAGGCTCTGACTCGGACACTTAATATTATCCATAAGTTCAGCACTCCCTATTACCCGCGCGTTACCAGCTTGGCTGAAAGCACTAATAAAACTTTACTCACTATGTTGAAGAAACTTATTCCAGACTATCATGAGCATTGGGATCAGCTTTTACATGTTGTCTTGTGGGCTTATCGTACCACATACAAAGTCGCTACTCGTTTCACACCGTTAAAATTAGCTTATGGATTGGAGGCCATTACATTGATGGAGCTGGTAATACCTAGCTTATGGATTGGATGCCATTGCACTGATGGAGCTGGTTATACCTAGCTTATGGATGGACTTGGAGCAGAAATTATTACATGAGGAATCAGTCCCTGCGCGCCTCAATACTTTATGGTCTCTCGATGAGCAATGGCTCAAAAGTTTTCTCCTTTTATAAGAAGTTCAACTACGTCAAGTTAAAACTCATGATCGTTTTCTTAGAATTCCAGTGTTTCAAGTTGACCAGTTGGTGTTATTCTATTTCTAAAGCCGATTGTGTAGCAAAAAAATTTAAACTTCGTTGATTTGGACCTTATCGTAATTCTGCTCAACTAGGTCCAGCTATATTTTGCTTAGCAACCATTACCGGAGTACTTTTGCCCAACCCTATCAATGGTTCTAAACTCCGCCCTTATTGTCCACCATCCATAGCTGTTTGAATCCGGTGCCCATCGTAATATATATATATATATATATATATATATATATATATATATATATATATATATATATATATATATATATGTGTGTGTGTATGTGTGTGTGTGTGTATACCTATCTAAATAAACCTTCGCCCTCTCCGATTCTTTTTTGGTTGACTATTTAACTGTTCCCTTGGTCACTTTGTCTTTTTTAATTGTTGCATGTAACTTACGATTCTGCATTGCCCCACCATTTATCTTTTATTAAAGTGTTATACCCTTGATGATTTACAACAGTCGAGACTTATTGTGTCGCTCACTTTTATGATTAATCGCATGCAGTCATCCCATGTAGATTACTTAAACTGTGATTTTTTTTTATTCATGTTCTACTGATTGTGTGTGCTACGTTTGTGCGCTCTGTGTGTGCTTTGTTCTGTTCGTGATCATTGTGTGTTCTGTATGTATGTGAATTGCTTTTGCACATGGAAGCTCTGATGCATCTTACTACGTTTAGCACAAGCATTCCGGACGAGCTCGTAGAGTAGCTTTGGGTGTGAGGCTTGCTGCAGTTTATAGAATTTCCATGGCATCAAGTCCCGACCCATCCATTGTCCTTCACCCTTGCTTGCACTATTGCTGCTTGTTCACCCATGGATACTGCATGGCCCATTGTTTCCCCATATGCCACAACGCATGTTACTGTCTCCACCATTATAGACCAGTTTCATCTTGCTCATGAAGGTAAGATCGATGTTTTCCCATTGCCGCTTGCCACGATGAACCAGTTATTTCCCCGTAAATCTTCCAATGAGTATGTGATTATGTGTCGCCCCACCCCTGAGTGTCAAGCACTCCAATTCTTGGTATCCACCCTTAATTTGCAAAAATGCAATGGCGACATATCAAGGCTCTTCTATTCAGCCATTGATGCGGCCTCCCGTGAGCCCATCAATTAGGCACTTTTGTATTTCTATCACATTCACAAAGAATGCCAAGCGGTGGTTAAACAGTTGGCAAAGGCTGAATTTGTGCACACTCAACTTCCCCAACTACTTTCTTTCCTTGTACCTGTTGCGGCTGCCTCTACTGTTCCCGGCCCTTCTCTTCTTCCTGTGGCAACTTCTTCGCATATGGATGAGGTAGATGAGGAAGACAAAGTGTTGCTTTGTTTTCCATAGAAACGGTGTCGCATGGCCCTAACCTCTTCTCTAGCATCGAGTGTCTTCTGTTCCAATCTCCACAGGCATTCATCTTTCCCAGAAGGAGGTCGTTGCTCCTATGGTGGCCGAGGAAGGTGTCAATCGAGACGTGGTTGAAGTTTTTATCACCCCTCCTTGTTCTCCACCCACCCTCATCTCTGTAATAGCCTATGAAGTCCTCCTCTAGCTTATTGAGGAACTACCTTATCGACTCGCCTTTCCGCCCGAAGATGTGTAAGAAGTACATACCGAGCCCATTTGTAAGGAATTGAACTCACAACCTCTTGGTTAGGAATGTGATGGGCTAACCACTTGCCCCAAAAGCCATGGTTGAGGATTACTTCCTAATCCTCTCTCTTAGAGCGTGGTTCAACCATCTCCTACCAGGATTATGTTACATTCTTCCCCCCTTGGTCGATCATTGTCCTCAATGATCTACTCTTGTATCCCTCTAGCCTCGGTGATCAGTCCCTTGAACTCCCTAGGTGCCCTTGAATTGATGTTCCTCAACCTCGCATAGTTTCTTGAACCTTGTTCGCAATCTTGGTCTCTTGAACCCTTGCTCTCAACCTTGGTGTCTTGAACCTTCTTGTTCGCAACCTTGGTGTCTCGAGCCCTTGTTCTCACCCATGCTTGGTATCTTGAACACTCAATCAAGTGCCACCCAAGGATTCCCAAGGAATTCACACTTCCAAGCTAGCTCATTGGAAAGTTCGTTCCAAGAGCTTTCCAACGGTATATTACACGCCTCAATCCGACATACGGATTGAGAGATACACCTCAATCATTGTAAGGTCCACCCTTGAAACCGACGCGCGCGCCTTCCACAATTCCTACCCTTTCACATAGAGGATGCCCAAGCGCCTTTTTTAGAGGCCATTGGGTCATTCCACCTTGCCCAAGCCTACTTCCTAGGCTCTGATACCAATGTAAGGAATTGAACTCACAACCTCTTGGTTAGGAATGTGATGGGCTAACCACTTGCCCCAAAAGCCATGGTTGAGGATTACTTCCTAATCCTCTCTCTTAGAGCGTGGTTCAACCATCTCCTACCAGGATTATGTTACACCATTCACCCCTCTCCCTCTTCTCCACCTCCCCAGCATCAGCCCCTTGTTTTGACTGTTTCCTCTGCACCCATTACTTCTCCTCTTCCTGTGTCTTCTTCAGCTTCTTCTTCTACAGATACCTCATCCAAATCTCTTGATTATTCCCCACCAAAATTACCAGACTTGGTGCAACCTCCATCTACCTCGGACATTATGCCCCCATCCTCTTCTGTCTCTTTACCTTTTTCCACTTCCCTACAACATTTGGTTGCCATTGGTCATTATCTTCTTCAGGCTTCAGAAGCAGGCACTCACTCAAGAGTTCCACCATAAATTGGATGTCTTAGAAGCAGATATTACCCCCCTCCAGGAGGAACTCTTTAGTCTTCATGCTAGTGAAGCTCATCTCCAAAGCCAGGTCTCTTCACACGAGTTGAACTCTTGCAGTTACGGCAAGTTGTGGCATATAAGGATGTTGCTCTTGATAAGATGAGTAACGTTTTGGAAGCTACAAATGCTAAATTTGGGGTCACCTGGAGCAAACCTTCACTACTCTCCATTCTAAAGCGGCTCAATGGGAAACAGAGTTAGCCACAACCAAGGAAGAGTTGTTGCAAAAGGTGCAAGAGTTAAACAATGAAATTGGTCGAAAGTTATGATTGAAGAAGGAATTGGAAGCCATGCAAAAAGAGCCCCAGGCTTATTTCAAAACTATTGAATTTGAATCTCAACAGATGGACCGGATGGAGAAGCAACTCGGCTTACAGTAGGATCAACTACAAAGAGTCGACGCCCGGATAGCTGACAACCAACTTCGGTGTCAACTTGTGCTCAAAAAAAAAAATTATTTGCAGGAAGCCTTTTTGCAAGGCCAGAGTCAGCAATTACTTATGCAAGCGGCTTCTTCTAGTTCTTCTAGCCCCAAGGCTCAGTTACTAGATCATGCGCATGTACAACAATTGTTGAAGGCTCTGCAGAAAAAGATTAAACGGGGTTTTGAAGAAGCCTGTACCATGTACATACAGGGAATTGTCGATAAAGATCAAAGTGTATTTAGGGTTCAAGTCCATCGTGCATGCCAATTTTAGGCCACCGGATGGTTTTATGTACTATTCATAACATTTCTATAATTATGTTGTTGAAGCATCGTAAAAGGCTAAAACGATGTAACCTCTGGATTGATTTATATGAAAGGAGTTGTGTTCGTGTCGCTTAGCAGCGAAGGAAATGCGCGAGAGGTCATTGCTAGACTGCACATGGCATAGCGACCAAGCCCGCTTTGTGTTGACTTATATTCTGGGTTAAAGTCTGACTTGGTGTTGTATTCATCTGCATTAGTTAAGTGTTTGCTTTTAATTGAAGTAATTAATCATACAGTAAGGTTTTGGATTAAACCGTTGATGAAAATTATAGTCTTCAGAATGATGATAACGTTCATTCTCGTATAAATATATATATATATCACCTATTGTAAGTGAAATGGGATTAGTGGAAGAGCGCCTGTGACTACGATGACCTAGGAGTGAGTTGCATTCAGAAAGTTGAATATGGCTATGTAAACCTACAATCGATTTCAATAAAATTGAAGTTAGTATTCGGTGAGGAGTAATAGTGGTGGAAGTTATGTAGAGGTGTGGAAAAAATCATTATAGGGCCTCTGTTTTAACATACCCTTGTTCAACCCAAGAACCTTGTAGGAAGGATTTCTATTAATCATATATTACTGGAATCAGTCCAAGTAGGATAGAAAGAGGACAATAGTGAGTTGCGTTCAAAAAGTTGAATATGGATATGTAAACCTACAATCAATTGAGTAAAATTAAAGTTAGTATTCGGTGAGGAGTAATAGTGGTGGAAGTTATGTCGAGGTGTGAGAAAAAGCATTATAGAGCCTCTGTTTTAACAGACCCCTATTCAACCCAAGAACCCTATACGAAGGATTTTTGTTAATCCTATATTACTGGAATCAGTCCAATAGGATAGAAAGAAGACAGTTAACAAACACTTTTGAATTTCTTGGCTAAATGTCTAGAATTCAAGATCTATTGGCGCCTTCATGTGAGCCTATAGTTGATAAAGATGATTCCCTAAGTAAGTTTTGTTCTTCCAAAATTTCAAGCCAAAGAAAGAGTAGATCAAACGTCAAACTTCCATTCTATCACAGTTGAGTTGTGTTTGCAAATGCTATCAGATGGCTTTTCATTGACTTTGTGCATCCATGCTTGTAATTTTAATCGATTTTACATCAATATGACGTCAAATAAGTGCAAAATTCTAATTATGAAGTTAACGATTACTTGAAACCTCTTCCGCTAAATCTTCAACTTTGTTACTTCCATTTACCTTAAAGTAATCGATTATTAGTATTCGTGCCTTAAATCTTGGTGGATCTTAATGTGTCTCACTTATTATAGTTTCATAGTTCAAGTTTGTGTTATACTACATTTCTTGCTTAAAGTTGATCAGATCTTGTAGTCAAATAATAATGTTTAGTCCTCATCTTTTGAAAAAGCAGTCTTAACCAACATGTGCGAAAAAAGTTTTATTTGGTACAAGATTACTTTGGAATTCTAAGTCGTTATTGAACCATATTAATCTTATGTTTCTCACACTTAGATTGCAACTTATGTTGATCTTCCTTTGGCTCCTTCCTTTGGCTCCTATACTAATGACTCACTTCCAAACACTCGAAACTAGTTGGCATTGGGCTTGCGTCCATAGTATACTTCGAATGGAATCTTTTTGTGTAATCCACTTATGAAGCCGCTATTGATAATGTGAATTGTAGTGTGTATAGCTTCAAGCCAAAACTTGAATGGTAAGTCTTTGTTGTGAAACATAGTGCAAGCCATTTCCATGACACTACGAATATTTCTTTTAGCTACTCTATTTTGGGATGGAGTATGAGATTCCATGACTTATCTCTTGATGTCCTTTTGTTTCAAAAATTTTTTTAATTCATGATTGATGAATTCACCACCTTCATCTGATCTAATGGTTTTGATTGAACTTGATGCCTTGTTCTCAACTTGATAGACCCATTATCTAAACTTAAAAAATGTATTTGCCTTATAATTGAGAAAATAGAATCATATATCTTGTGTGATCATCTGCTATGAGAAAGAACTAGAGTGATCCACTAAGTGATGGGGTATTCACTGGTACACAAAGATCCATGTGGACTAGGGCTAGAAAGTTCCTTGCTCTAGTGGAAGCCCCTTTGGGAATGGGAACCCTATGTTGCTTGCCTTGAGTGAAAGCTTGGCAAATATCTTGCACATGCCCAATCTTGGGTAATCCCTTAACCAATTAAGATTTTGAGATCATAGTTAAGTAAGATGTGTTTCCATATCTCTGATGCCATGGTGCAAAAATTTACTCCTTAGAAAGAAAACATGAAAGCTTGTACAAGCCCTTAACCTTCAATTCCTTGGACTATTATATCCTTAGTCCTAGGGGAAGTATTTCAATGGAGATGCACCGCAATGGAGTCTCCTTCTTGAGAGCTCCACTATGGCACCCTCAAAGTAGAAAATTTAATTCTAGATGCCACACACAATACTCCACACAAATGTTGTAGAATACATAGAAAGCACATAGTACACAGACCACGAACACAAATTTATTAGGTCATACAAATGCGATCAAACTTACAATAGATGGTTGACCAAGCCACTATGTGTTTTATTAAAGAACATATACAAAAGTGTCCGGTGGCCATTTGGCCTTTCTTATGGACACTAATGATAACAATCTCCCACCAAAGGCCAATATGGCCAAAGTGGCTATGGGACAAAAATAAAGAATGATAAAGAATACTTGAGTGAGTATACAAATTATACCTCCCACTTGATGGGCATGATACACAAGATACAAGTAACTGGTTATTACCGACGTTTTATACACATGTATGCCATCATTGCAAAGCCTTTGTACGGACTTTTGACTAACTTTGAATGGACTGATGAATGTGAAAAATCTTTCAATGAGCTTAAACGGTGATTATGTTCAGCACCAATCTTGACAACACCATATTGGAACAAGCCATTTCATGTGTTGTGGATGCATCCAACTATGCTATTGGATGTGTGCTAGCACAACCTACTGGTGAAGGTAATATGGATCTTCCAATTGCCTATGCTAGTAGACAATTGAATGAAGCTGAACGAAACTATACCACCACCGAATGGGAAGGATTGGGCATGGTGTATGCGGTTAAAAAGTTTAGACACTATTTGCTTGCAAATAAATTTAAATTTTTTACTGATCATCAAGCACTGTTGTACCTGGTAAACAAGCCATGCAATACAGGTAGATTGGTGAGATGGTTTCTCTTGCTAATGGAATACGACTTTGAGGTTGTGGTGAGGAAAGGCAAGACTCATTTGAGAGCAGACCATCTCTCGAGACTCACATCTGGAGAGGCCCCACAAGGAGTATCAGACAATCTCCCTGATGCTTACTTGTTTAATTTGGAAGTTGTACCTCAGTGGGCTAAGACGTTAGTGCCATTATTGACATACGGGCCTAACCACCCAGTAATTAATACTCAAGATAAGGAGGTAGTAAAAGCCCAAAAGTACCATATCATGGCAGGGAGTATGTACAAGCATACAGATCAAGGGATATTAGCCTATTGTGTGGGAGAGGATGAGTATGCAAAATGGTTGCAATTAGCACATGTGGGTGCATATTGTACAAAAGCATTTCACAAAAGATTCAACACAGAAGGAGAACTCTCAAAAATATCGGGTGGAAAATGCAACTCAGGAAGCCATGTCGATCAAGACTCTGTAATCAAATTTGGGTGTAAAGTCTCCTAATCCTCATATCATTACTCTACGCAAAGAACTTTACAGACACTAAGGAGACTCGGAGTGCATTGGCCAACTATGGAAGCAGATGTCCATAGGATGTGCAAGGAATGCCCAATCTGCAGCACTAGACCGCCTGTGGAACATGCCATTCTTTATCAAGTATCTTTAGTGCCAGATTGGAGTGAACCATTAGTAGCCTTCCTGAGAACGAAAACATTCCCTCAGGAGATGACATTGGCTAGGCAAAGGATTTTAGAACAAGAAGCTTTAGATTATACTCTCATTGGAGATAATCTATACAGACGAGGAAAAGATGGGTATCTTAGATTATGTGTCCACGAGAGTGAATATCTAAATATCTTGGAAACTGCTCACCAAGGTGTAGCGGGAGGACACTTTGGACCAGATCGGGTGATCAAGGCAATACTATTTGTAGGTCTTTGGTGGCCAACCCTTCACATGGATGCACATACCTACGTGAAGAGGTGTGATGTTTGTCAGCGAACTCAGTATCCTATACGCAAAGATGAGATGCCTTTGAAACCTATGATGGGTGGGCATGCATTCCCTAAGTGGGGAATAGACTTTGTCGGTACTATTAATCCCCTAGCAAAGGGTTCACATGCTGAATACATCATTGTGGCCACAGACTGTCTAACCAAGTGGGTAGAAGTAAAAGCCACAACGAAGAACGATGCTCAAACGACAGCAAAGTTCTTATTTGAGAATGTGTTCACTAGATACGGATTGCCAATAGAATTAGTGAGTGATAGAGGCACACACTTCTTGAATGAAGTCATAGAAAACCTTCTCCAAGAATTCTTGGTGATACATAAGAAGTCTCCCCCCTATCATCCACAAGCTAATGGACAGGCTGAGAGCACAAATAAGATTCTATGCAATGTATTGACAAAATTGGTTAATAATAAACGCTTTGATTGGGACAAACAGCTACACCATGTTGTTTGGGCATACAGAGTTGCCTATAAAACAGTACTCCAAGCGCCAAAATGCAGTGCTACCATTGGACTTTTTGATACCTACATTCAAAGTAGCACAAGAGCATGAATGGACAGGCCATGAGCTCTCCTCTAGAATCTTCGGTCTTGAACGATTAGGTGAAACACGATTGAAAGCTGCAGCAGGAATTTATGCAGCCAAGAAAAGGCAAAAAACATATTTCGACGCACATGTGAAGGATGAGGGCTTGAAAGCAGGAAACCTAGTCCTAGTCTACAGGCTTGGTGTTGAAGATACAACATATATTTCTTGGATCCACTCTATTTTCATCATCATTTGTACCTTATTCTACCTTTCATTCAATTAATAAAGCACTCTTGTATAGGTGTGTGTGAGTGCCACACTAGAGAATAAGTGGGATTTGTTCCCCTTTCAATTTAAAAATCCCACATAGCATGTTTTTTTGCCATTTTGTATATAAAGAGGTCTCCACCTCTTCTTTTGGGAGAGCTTTTCTAGAAGTAATGAGATAATGCTAGTTTGTAGTTAGACTCTTGCTCTCTTGTCGTCATGATGTGCATGCATACTTGTTCTCTTCTTGTCTAACGCTTGTGACACGTTGATGTGCGATTATGTCGTGATTATGCTTGTGATTGCAATTATGTGCATCATTAGCGATGCTTATGTCGTGTCTTCTTGTTAATTACGTTGTTAATCGTGCGTTGACAAAGCGCCATTACGTCTGCTGAGTGCTTCTACACAAACATTTGGGTCTCATGAGATGCTTCCTGGATTGACAAGTATGAGTTGTGATGCTACAATGTCAACAACTTTTGGCGTTGTTGCCGGGGAGCGTTCTCTTGTCACTTACATGATGGTTTTTGGCGTGAAAGAGACGTGTATGCAAGCTTTTCATGACCATTTGTTGACTTCTTCATTTTTTTACGCTCTTGTGAGCATTTGCGGCTTGCAAGATTCATAATAACTTGCTGAGATGAGCCATTTTTGGTGTGATGAGGATCCCCTTTTTGGGTGATTAATCCATCATGTGTGGTGATTCTTCAAGTCACGAGTAGGATAGGAGTAATTTTTAGAAATCTTTTTGTTATTATGTTGATTTTTTCTATTAACTTTGTTGAGATTTCTCTAATCATGTGTGAATAAGTTTCTTTTTGGGGTTTTTCTGCAAGTTTCAAAAAAAGGTACGGTTCTTCATCTTCATCAACAAGTTTAGAGAAAGCAGATGATGAGGGAGGTGATCTCTGAGGAGGAATCCATGATTTCGTATACCTTGGTAGTTTACATGGAGTAGGGTTTACTGTTCATTTCTGTTCATGGCAGAATCTATGTAGTCGAAAGTACCCAATGGTCAGCCTGAGGATGAATTGCATGGAGGAGCCTCGTTAGGAACTAAATTCAACACCGAGTTAATGGTCTCGTCAGACGGCAATGAAGGGAATGGGGGAAGTATGACAAGATCTTTGAACAAAGCAGTGGCAAGGATCAAGGAGTGTGGGTCCCAAAGAAAGATCTTGAAGGGAGATAAGCTACGTCAAGAGAAGAGTAAGCCTTTTGCTCAAGGTTCACTCTATCCATCAGTTCCCTGCGAGAGGGATAGTCATGACCAACCAAAACAAGCTCGAGGATCACAGTGATTTACAATCACACGATCAGCTAACTGACGTGGACTTTTGTATTGCATGCCCTTTACCATGGTCTCAAGCAATCATCTTGGGGTTTCAGCTTTAATTCATGATGTGGGGTTGTCGGTTCTCATACCCACACTTCGCGTTCCAGCAATGGGAAGTAGCAATAACGAGAAGTTGAGGGTTTTTCAGATCTTACTCTTCTGTGTAGGCATCAATACGCTAATACACTCTCTGTTTGGCACACGCTTACTGGATGAGGTTGGAGGATCACATGCATTCCTTGTGCCTATCTTTTCTATTATTTACTCTCACAAGCTTCAGTCCATCGATGACAAGCACACTCGCTTTTTGCACACTATACATGCAACTCAAGGAGCATAGTGAGAGCCATCTACTATGTTGATAACTTGGCTTGATTGGTCTTTGGGGCATCATGTTAAGGTGGATTAGCCACTATCTGCAACGCCGGCAATTACCCTGCACTTGAAGAATAAAGAACGCAAACTCCACATATTGGAGCGCGGACGTGTGCTGTGGGTAGTGCCTGTCATCTGGGCTTAGGCACATCTGTTAACAGTAGGAGGTGCTTATCATCATACTCCTACCTAGACACAGTATGGGCCAATTGGGATTGATCCATTCAGCATCTTCATCGAGGATACCATATCCTTTACAGGGGGATCCCAACTTTTGATTCATCATATGTATTTGGCTTGAGGTCTGCTATTCTTGAATCCATGGTCAACTCTACAGTGGATACTATGTGATGGCAGGATTTGCAAGGGAAACCTTCCTCCGGCTTTTAGCCAAGGAGTCGGTTGGCTGGGAACAGTGCAACTTGTGAATGGGTACCTCTCTCTCCATCCTAGAGTTTGGGCATTTTGTCGGGCATGGAGGCTATGGACATAGGCAAGGAGATGCATGCAGAGGATATGATCAGTTCTGAGGATGAAAATGAAGAGTGATGGCTACTTCCCTAGGATCTGGGAGAAAGAGGAAGAAGGCAGCAAGGTGATCAATAAGTGCGATAACGATAGTCTAGCACAGATGACCCAGAAGGTGAGTGGAAGCAGATGAACAACATTGAAATCGAGCAAGTGCTTGTAGAGGTAGAGAAGAGTGGGATTAATCCCCTTCAGCCCTGCTACAACAATGTCATGAATATGCTCATAAGAGTGCAAAAGTATGATGAGGAGTCGTCAAAGTATAACCAAAGGAAGGAGGCTTAGGTACGACTTGCTCATGCTATCTATAACATGTTTATGCACGCATATGTAGAAGCAAAAAATGATGGAACTGTTAGGAGCATAATAAGAGGAGATGAGAGCTAGGAATATGAGGAGAACTTTGTGAGAAACCTATGGTGGGCAAGACTTCTACAGAAGAAGATCATCATGAGGGTGAAGAGTGGTAGTCATCATATGGATCGGCACATCTCTCTCCCTCTGCTCCCTCATACCTCACACAGTCTGTGGAGAATGAAAGAAAGAGATGGAGTGGAGTAGGCAAGATAGCAGAAATCAGCAGGATTGTGGTGATGGGGATGACATTGCAGGAGGTAGCGATGAAGATTCTGATAGAAGCAAAAGTCTGATTCTGAGTTCAATTTGTGTCCTATATGTCCAGGCTTAGTATGGGATCTCCCTCATGTGCGCATCCATAGGCAAGCCCACTCCAACCACAAAACTGATCACCTTGCTCCTACTATTCGTGCCCATTTTTGAAGTGACGATGGGTAAATCTACACTCCAAAAGCATCTGCCCTACTCTTGTGAGAACTATGCTACTTCAAAGACCTTTGTGCTATGGATGGAACAACCTAGAACTAATGGGCACACATGGTGGATTGGCATCTGATAGGAGGTTGATGGATCTCCACACCATCACAAGTTTGGCCTGGTGGAGGGGTAATGAGATCAAGGGTGAAGAGGTGGAAGCTGAGCCAAATGAGGAGTTAACATAGCAGAGATTTGTCGAAACAGAGTGTTGCAAACAAGGCCAAGGATATTGCATCTAATGACATTCAGAAGTGCAACAAAAGTGGGGAACAGCTTAGGGAAATATTTATCAGAAGCATTGAAGGTAGATGAAAGAGGCAGAGGCTATTGAGAGGGCTGTGCCATAAGAGAAGGTCTTCAGGAGTTTAAGAAGGTGTAGGTGTTGGACTGGGTAACCTTACCACCAACATAGCCTATGCTATAACCTATTAGGAAGGAGTGTTGGGGATAACAGCTTAACTAGCCGTGGCAAATAGAACAGCTTGGCATGCTTCAACAATAATATTGAGCTATAAGGTGTCTGACAATGGGATAAGTATGTTGGATTTACTTCATCTGTTGAGAAGTTAGCTCAAAGGCATATTCTTCATTCGATGGGGAGGACTGGGGGGACTTATCCAAGGATGGCTCCTAAGGAAGTGTTGATGAGAAACAAATAGAAAGGCTTTCAGGAGACACCTAAAGAGCTGATCTTAGATGTAGATGCACACTTTGATGGATCTTTGCAGTGGGAACTCGAATCATGCTGTGGATATGTGTGTGGTCATGTTGAAAGAGAGGGAATAGTCCTTGCAAGACCAACTGCAGGCAGCGAAAGAGACTATATGGAACATGCACATATTGCACGGGTATGGTCAGAATCAGTTGTCTAAACTTCGAATACAAAGCGAGGAAGAAGGTGCTGCTGGAAAAGCCAAGTCGGTAAAGTGTCACAGTTCACTCATGAAACCGAAGATAGGTGCACTATTTTGATCCCGGATTTGAGGCTGAAAACGTGAAAACGCAAGTTGATGAGTGGCAAGCGGATCATCGGCACATAAGGTATAAGAATTTTTTCTCTTCAAGAGAAGGCACCAAGTTTGCTCTGAGGATTTCTGAAACAGGATTTTAGGAATTCTATATGAAGCGTGCAGGGATCATGGCCATTACGACGTAGCACTCATGAAAGGTATATGGTGGGACATTGGCCTATAGAGGCATTGATCCATTGCACGCTGTAGCAAAAGGGGTTGCAATGAAGGGAGTCATAGCCTCGGGCATGACAAATCCCTGTGAAAAATGAGGTTATACCGATACTGGCACTTAGCCAACTGAGCTGTCCTTGAGAGTAGAGTACAGAGGCTGCATATGTGATGTGCCATAGATAACTAGTCTGAGTAGACAACCTGAATGCCAGTCTAGAAAAGGGGGTGTCTCTTTGAAGAGACAAGCATCTGCCAATGAGGTTTGGATGCCGATAGGAAAGAGGTCTTGGAGTCAAAAAATAGATGCCAACTATGTCAGCATATGATCACATCATTTCTAGATGTAGTATGGAGGGATTCATGTACTTATGCAGCATAAATGGCCTAATGTATTCCAACTTTGTTAAGCACTACACTCGCAACAAGGCATGGAAGGTTTCTAATCAACATGCTGCAGGCACTAGTGAGGCCGATTTTTTTTGAAGAGTTGGTTAATCAGGTCTTTTAATTGACCTACATTGTAATTTGAAGTCGATCTCAGGGATTGTCTATCAATAGTTGCATACCATAGTTTTGATACATACAGTATCCTATTCAGTATGGAAGATAATTGGCTTATCTATTTGTTCACTTTGATTAGGGACATTCATCTACACATGTATGGGGGAAGCATGTAATCCCCTTGTAATGCTTCGTTGACACAGTGCGAGCAGTCCATGGCTCTTACTCTCAGAAATGCCAAATGAAGGGAAAGCTTTTCTTTCGCCAATTTTCAGCCAGCACCTGAGGGGCAATCTCATGAAGAAGAGAAGTACAGATGATGTACTGATGTTCCGAAGACATTGTCTGATATAAAACATTGATTTTATCGAGGGTTTCTTGGTTCTTCATGCTAAAGATACCGGGAGCCTGGAGGATGTAGTGGTTGAATGCCTTAAAGGAATTACAAAATCTCGGGCAACATTAAGGACTTATAGGTGGAGTCGTGGCGTAGTGGTGCATTTACTGCTGTGGGAGTCTTCCCGCTCGTCGGTGCGCCCTCGTGCCATTCCCCCTGTCTCCTTCGGGGGCAGGGGTCCTTCCTCCTTCATCTGTATGGCACTTCAGGATGCCCTGGCTAACGGATGGTATGCGCAATGTCCTGCTACTTTGGGTGGCCCTGCGCATTGTGCTCCAGTCGAAGGTGTTAGCAGCCGACGAGGGACTGAAGGACTGACAAGGCATGGCAGTCAGAGAAGAGAGTCAGAGGGGAGAGAAGGCATAAGTAAACAAGGGAGTCAACGAAGATCTGGCAAATAGGCCAATAAATTTCTTCAGGAAGAAGTACGTATGAGCATTCACGCAGATTTAGCACTAAGGCAACCTTAATTTTTCAAAACCTCTACACCAATTAAAAGTGGTTCTCATCACCAAAACACCATTGTAAATACCATTTCATCCTTTTGTAGCTCCATTTTGTGCAAGCCAAGGAGTCCTTGAGCTTGAGGAGCTTTAGAAGTATCTACCTGCCAATTTTCGTATTTTTTAGATCTCGTTTGAGCCTTCAAATAAGCCCTGGAACCTAATTTTTAACTAGGCCGGACACTAGGTCTGAACAGGGCCAAAGCTAGTCAAAAACTATAAAAGGAGCTAGAGAGCTCATTTTTGAGGCTAGATTGTAATTGAAACAAACTTGTAAGAGCTCTTGAAAGTAATCTAAAGACTCCATTGCTTATCACTCTTTGTCTTGCTGTGTGTGCGCGTGTGTGTGTATGTGTGTGCATGTATGTGTGCTTCTCACTCACGCACTTGTGCCGCCACTTGCTCGAGGTCTTCATACCATCCTCACATCTTCCCGGATTGACATTAAAGGAGGTGCTACTCATCACTGAGCTACACCAAATTTTGGCACCGTTGCCGGGGATCGAGCTTTGAGGACAAGCGTGTGATGGTAAGACGTAGAGTTGACGCGTTGGAGTTGTAGGTATTTTCTTCACTCTCATCGAGTTTCTTTTACTTTCTTCATCACCACTATCATCATCACCATCTTCCACCTCCATCTCCATCATCACGAAAATTTCTGTTTTTTGGTCATATCACCATCTCCACCTCATTTCCTTCATTCTACTTGTGAGAGAGAGCGAGAGAGCGATATTGTGTGCACTGTTTTTGCATGTTTATTGTGTTCTTGCAGGTATCATCATCATCATCCCCTCCAGCACGCTGCGAAGGTACGAAATTCGTCTAATCTGTCTCGCGGTCGCCAGCCTCTGTCAATCGCGATCGACAGAAAATTCGATCATTTTGCAAAACAAAGTTCACCACTAGCACAAGCATGATGAGCACATCCTAAAACACTAGAAACAGTAGAAAAATTCCGTGTATTTCTGTCAATCGCGATCGACAGCCTCTGTCAATCGCGACCGACAGACCCTGTCAATCGCGATTGACCCCGTCAATCGCGACCGACAGACTTCACGATAGACACACTGCCACGTAGGATCCTGTCAATCGCGATTGACACCATCAATCGCGATCGACAGCCACGACCGACACCTCTGTCAATCGCGATTGACACCATCAATCGCGATCGACAGCCACGACCGACACCTCTGTCAATCGCGATTGACACCATCAATCGCGATTGACTGAAAGTCAACGATTGATTGACTTTTGCGCGTAGCCTCTTGTCCATCGCGACTGATAGAACCCCGATTGACTGAAATTTCGGCGAAAAATCCGGAAGACGTGTCAATCGCGATTGATACCGTCAATCGCGATTGAAAGCCACGATCGACTCTGTCGATCGCGATTGATACCGTCAATCGCGATTGACACTGTCCATCGCGACTGACAGGCCCGACGGACACCTCTGTCAATCGCGATTGACAGACCTGTCGATTGCGATTGACAGGCTTTTCGGCCAAAAATTAGGGTTTTATTTTTGTTCAAAATTGAGATAATTTTGGGGCAAAATAGTCAATCCATTAGCACTTTGGAGGTTCCTACACTTGTGATTGAGAGAAAATCATAGGATCTGTCGGTCAGTTTGAATCCTGTCTTAACCCCCTAAACCCTGAACAGACATAACTTTCTCATACGAAATCCGTTTGCGGTGAATCTTGTTTTGTTGGAAAGCTCGTGGGGAGCACAACCAAAACATCGACTGGTTATAGTTAAATTAAGATCAGGATTATTAGATAGGGTATTTTGAAGTTGACCATACCCAGGGGGATCAAAGTCAGGGGTCTTTAGAATTGTTTTCTTAAAAAATCACTATGCAAGTTTGTGTGTGTGCTACAGCAATGAAAATACTGGGTTCTGTCTTTGGAATTTAAATTTTTAAGCTAACTTTGGAATTTTCACAGATCCTTTGAGAGCATCGCAAGACGTTCTAAGCAAGTGTAAGTGTAAGCTGGGGAACACACTTCCTGGGCACTCAAGGGCAACCAAGCAGGAAACAAAAGGTTGGAAACTTTTAACCCCCTCTGTCAATTCATAGTTTAGGCTAAGAACGACAAGAGGTAGGAGTAAGTCAGGGCGACGATAGGCAGGTATCAAGTTGAAGACTACCTAAAAGACTCAAGTCCAAGCTAAAAACCTAACCTTTGTACTGTCGATAACATAAAGGAAAAGAACCTAACGTGGAACGATCAACTTGAAAGCACAAAGAACACTCAAGTATTCCTGACGACGCAATACCGGACAAGATCATAAACATAATAACTCACTAAAAACGAATCAAGTAACTGAGACCAATTGATCAGCAACGAGGTTGTACCCTGGGAAAAAATCGGGCTACTTAATTAGGCATATGAACCTTAGATCAGGGCGACATCTAGTAAGGGAGAGACAGAGCCTTAGGTCTTCAGAGGCTAGTGTCAACCACACTGCTAGGTCGTGGGCCCAGCAGTTGAGCCATCACTCATACTACCCAAATTCTGAGACTAGTGAATCCGAGATGTCTCAAGGTATGGAGAGACCCACAGGCAGTGCAGGAGTGCCATACTTGCACAGGGTAGAAGGCCCCTACAAAATGCAGTTAGAATACCTTAGGACCAACCGATTAGGTGCTAGCATCTATGAGGACGGTCTAGGAAGATCTGTGGTACAGATTAAGAATCCTGATCAATCTATTGGATTAGAGCGCCCAGCTGTCAAGTTTGAAAACGGAGCATACTTGGACAAAGAAGGGACAATATATGTGGTCACCAGCCACCCCGATAGGACTGATGAATTTGGGAATGTAGTCCCAGAATCGGACTTAGATGACCTAGAGCAAGGAAACATGGGTGCAGAACCTAGAACCCCTCGAGGCAAATCGGTTCTCACTAGGATTATCACACCGGAGTGGATTCCCCAGGATAATAAAAGCTTAGATTTGCTACTCAATCGAGAAACCGATGAAGCCTTTTGGAGATATAAATCTAATCAGCCAACTAATATAGGAACTCTCATGATCTATGAGTTTAAGGATCCGGATAGCCCAGGTAGAGTGACCTACTTAGATCACGCTTCGGAAAGGATCTGTGTGGTGACAGAAAATGATAGGCATGCTTACACTTGGAAGGGTGAATTTGTTTTTCCCCAACCAAGATCGAATGTATCCTATGGTCACCCTGGAGCTGGAACATCCCAAGCTCATGAATTACAAAGAGACAGACATAGAGCTAGGCCAGAAGTAAGCTTTGCCACCCCAGGGGGCAGAGAAAGAACGAGAATGGAAACAAACAGAGTAGAGCCTGAGTTACCTAGAGCTCACAGGAATCAAAGAAGTGCGGAGGAGTTCCCTCTACCACGACCTAGAGAGCACACAAGGACCTTGAGGCCAACTCAGCTAGTTAAGTCCATGAAGAATTACTTTGATGGCACAGGAGATCCCTATGATCATGTGGCGGAATTCAAGCAAGTCTTGAGAGCTGAACAAGTGGAGGATCTATTCACGCAGTACAATGCCTTCGGTCTAACCCTTAGGAACACAGCACTTACATGGTTTCAACCATTGGACGAGCGACAGTTCAGGAGCATAGACCAACTCCTAGAGGCTTTCATCGTAGAGTTCTCTAAGAGTGGCATAAGACACAATACCTCCTCATTGATTCACAGCTTCAAGCAAACCCCTCAAGAGACTGTGAGGCTGGCAGGAAGAAGATTTAGGCAATATCTTGAAAGATGCCCTGTTTCGGAGCTACCTACACCAGCTAAACAAGTAGCCTTATTCTTGGATGGATTGTTGAGTACAAAATTGAGATCCTATGTGTATCTGAAGGACCCTAGGACTATAGAAGAGTGTGTACGTATGTGCATTGACATTGAAGATAACCTAGGGGAAGAACTAGAGCTTTCCAAAATCTACAAAGATTCAGATAGTGCATCTAGTCACTCTTCCACGCAATCCACATCAATCGAGGAACTTGCAGAAAAAGTAGCTCAAAAATTAGGCGTCTCTAGTAAAAAAATTCCTAGATTTGCCCCAGTGAAAAGATGTTATACTTGTGGTGGCGACCACATGGCTAATGTATGTCCCATTATGGCTCAACCCCAAGTGAATCCTGGTAGCCAGTATTGCACGATAGAACGAAGGTACACTAATCACACCGCGCAAGATTGCCCCTACAATAAGCAAACCGTTAGGCAGACGTACCCACAGCCATATCCTCAACAAGGAAGATACCAGAACCAGTACCCACCTCAGCAGTATGCTAGGCCTCAACAAACCTACCAACCCTACCAAAACCAACAAAGGCCTCAGCCTGTGCTAGCACAGCAACCCCCAGCTCCAGCTAATGTGATTCCGGTAAAGTATGCTGTGGCAGAAGAAAACCTGACTAGAGCTATAGTCCCTATAACACCACTGCTTACAGAAAGTGATCCCAGTGACCATAGCTTCGATTCTACGCATGTTGAGAGTCCCCAGGCTTACTTCATGCAGTCTCCTGAACATGGTGAGTCCTACTATAGTGGAGAGCCAAATGAATCTAGTTGGGAATCCGATTACGCAAATGTCATGTATGCAAACCCCAACCCTAGACCTCAACCCAGACAGGTGAGACCTCCATTTCCAAGGGGACCGTGCTACAGATGCCAAGGAGATCACTTCATTCGTGATTGTCCTTTACCTCCACCTACACAACCCCAGGCAGTGACGATCCAAGGCTTCTGCCAAGATTGTGGAAAAGAGCATCTCTTACGAGACTGCCCAAAGAACCCCAATAATATGCCAAAAATCACTCCTATCAACGTTGTTGGGTTAGTGGTAGACTCCACAGGGAGTGTGACTTCCACTGCACCAGTACAAGTAGTCACTAGAGCTCAAGCGCTGCAGCAAAACCAGGGTGTAGGGCAGGAAAAAAGCCCAGAAGTTAGTGAAACTGAGAGCATAACCAAGAAAAGGACTAGAGCGTGGAAAGATAGCCGAGAAAGAATGAAAAGACAATGGGCTAAAAAGATGAGTGAACTTGAGGAAAGCATAAGAGAAACCAAAGCCAAGATAACTGAACTCACATCTCAAACTCCCTCTCACACTACCCCACCATCACCTTTCCCTCCGCCATCCGACCAGCCACCTTCCAACCCGCCTCACCTAAACCCACCACCCCCTAGAGTAGGATCAGTACTAGCAGATCCCACTCCCGAAGACCTTAATATGATGCTTAAAGCATATCAGGCCAGAATTCAAGAAGGGCCAACCATAACTGATCATGGAAAATGCTACCCTAGAGCCGAGCTAGAGCTTGAACGAACTAAAATTTGTGCCAAAATGGTGGAATTGGCTCAGACCATGTTTGAAGCCAGTCGCCTCTTTAACATCTCTAGTTCAGCTAAGACGCAGTTACATTTTGATGGACTGCTAGAAAGAATAGAGAGGCTAATTGCACAATCAGAAAAGGAACCCGCCCCTCAAAGAAAGGAAAGGGCAAGAGAACGGATAAGCCAGCCTCTTCAGGAAGCCCAGGTGCCTCCTCAAGAAGCTTATCTTTCCTTCCAAAAGGCAGATGAGCCTCCCTCGGAAGCTCACATACCTCCACAGGTTGCCTACATTCCCCCTCAGGGAGCATATCAGCCTGTTCGGAAAAGTAATAGAATAAGTAATCCTCCCCAGGAAGCTCGTACTCCAAACATCTATGAGAGCGAGGAAAGAGCCAACGATAGAATAAGCCCTCCTTCCCAGGTTGCTTATGTGCCTAATTCTACGGAGCCAGACACTTCTTCTATGAATCGGTTTGCACCAGACTTCCTACGAGAAATTCAAGAGGATAAATGGGATAACGAAGTTGAGGTCGCACCTCCCTTTGAACTTGTGGATGATGCACACGACCAATTCCCACAAGACATCCCATCTATTTACGGGGAACATGAGAGTACCCAGTCTCACGAGAGATTGGACTTTGAATCCAATTCCATACAAGAGCTACCCCATTTCACAGGCCCATGGGAAGCAAAGTCCACGTGCATGAGAGCACCCACGGTCATGGTAAGAAACGAAGACTCGATCATACCTAGGAACACGGAGGTAGTGAAAAACACCAAAGTGCAGTGCAATCTCAAGTTAGAAGAGCTACTCAAGGTTAAACCTGAATTATGGAAACATGTAGCCAAACAAGTACCAGAAATAGCCAAAGCTCGTTCCCAGGTAGGATCCCATAGAACGGTGCCAGAGATACCCCTGGATAAGATAGGAGATATGTGTGAAGGTGAAGAAGGGAACACCTATCTTCCCATTACCTACCAGAAGCACACCACCAAGGCAATTTTGGACTCTGGTGCAGGAGTTGCAATTGCCACCACTTCCCTATGGAAGCGTTGGGGCAAGCCAGCACTCAGGCCAACGAGAATGAAATTGCAGATGGCCGATGGTCACATAGAGAGACCCCTAGGATTGCTAGAAGGAATAACTCTCACCACTTGTGGTGTCGAGTTTGAACATACCTTTGCTATATGTGACTTTAGCAAAAATCATGCCTATGAGATGATTTTGGGACGACCATTCATGCGACAGTTGCAAGTGGTACAGGATTGGGGAACTAATTCCTTGTACCTGCAACACTTAGGTGTTACGACCAAAGTCAATCTCAAGGATTACTCTCATAGAGATGTCCCTCCTATCCAATGGAACCCCATCCATAGAGCCAAAGATGACACGGAATCTGTACGTTCCATAGGGTCGGGATCCTCATGGATGCATGAAGACACTCATTTATGGATGTGCAAGGTTGCAGTAGAAGAAGAGAAGAGAGAGAAAGCCAGAGAGGTAGGTGCAAAAGAAACACATAGATCAATTCAAGACCCAGCCTATGCACCTGTAGTCTTCCCTGACGAAGAATTCGAACCCCATGGCTGGGCAGAAATCCTAGCAACAATGGATGTAGCCATCAATGAGGAACAATGGACGCCTCACTGTGATGAGGATGGCTATGACATTTCAGTCTTCTCCATAGAGCCAATCATGGGAGAGGCAGTTCTAGAAGAATGCGAACCTAACCCTGATGCATTTGAGGATGCAAGTGACTCCGATCTAGAGTCAATCATTATGGACCCACCATTTGCATCAGATGAAGAATACTTCCATGAAATAGAATTTCAACCCCAGAGGTATGGAGAGCTTACAAATGATGTAAGATTAGCAACACATGTGACCCCGAAGGAAGAAGGAAAGAAACGAAAGAAGAGAGAAGTCTCACCAGAAGAGGAAGAATCCTTGTTTGAGGTCCCAGAAAATTTTAAGAAGTATGAGATAGACGACAGGAGAGTCATGATAAGAATGCCTAAACGAGAGGCACAATCAGGAGAGGCATATGATAACAAAGAAACCACCAAAAAAATAGTAGTAGCCCTAGAAGAAGGGGAGGAGAGATGTACATACATAGGTCATGACCTAACAGAGGAAGAAGAGCATGCGTTAATAGCCTTGCTAAGAGAATACAGAGATGTATTCGCTTGGAGTTACAAGGATTTGAAAGGTGTTGACCCCGACATATGCTCACACACTATCCCCATGACCTCAGACGCTAAACCCTCTAAACAAAAGCCCTACACATATAACGATAATTACGCTGCCAAGATTAAAGAGGAGATAGATAGATTGGTTGAAGCTGGATTTATCTATGAAATTGAGCACACTGAGTGGGTATCCCCCATCGTAGTGGTGCCCAAGAAGAATGGCAAGCTGCGTGTATGCATTAACTTGAAGAAGGTTAATGCAGCCACCATCCGAGATAACTATCCGCTTCCCATCACAGAACATCTCTTAGAAAGAGTAGCAGGCAAGGAAGTGTACAGCTTCCTGGATGGATTCTCTGGCTATAACCAAGTGGCCATAGCTCCAGAAGATCAGCATAAGACGGCGTTTGCCACTGAATGGGGCATATTTGCCTTTAGGGTAATGCCATTTGGGCTTACCAATGCACCAGCAACCTTCCAGAGGCTGATGTGCCATGTGTTTAAGGAGTTCCTGAGGAAGAATTTAGAAGTCTATGTTGATGATCTCTGTGCTCATTCCAACATTAGGCAAACCCATATTCCTGAACTCAGACAAATCTTTGACAAATGTAGAGAATATCAAGTTTGCCTGAACCCAGAAAAGTGCGTTTTTATGGTCAGGCAAGGCAAGATTCTAGGACACATAGTGTCAAAGAATGGCATATCTACTGACGAAGAGAAAGTAAGAGCCATAGCAGAGCTACCTAGACCAAGGAATGTCAAGGAAGTACAAGCTTTCATGGGGCACTGTGGTTATTACCGACGATTTATACACATGTATGCCATCATAGCAAAGCCTCTGTACGGACTTCTGACTAATTTTGAGTGGACGGATGAATGTGAGAATTCCTTCCAGGAGCTTAAACGAAGATTATGTTCAGCACCAATCTTGACCACTCCAGATTGGAATAAGCCTTTCCATGTTCATGTGGATGCATCCAATTATGCCATTGGATGTGTGCTTGCACAACCTACTGGTGAAGGTAATATGGATCTTCCAATTGCCTATGCCAGTAGACAATTGAATGCAGCTGAACGGAATTATACCACTACAGAGAGAGAAGGCTTAGGCATGGTATATGCAGTCAAGAAATTTAGACACTATTTGCTTGCAAATAAGTTTAAATTTTTTACTGACCATCAAGCATTGTTGTACTTGGTAAACAAACCATGCAATACAGGAAGATTAGTAAGATGGTTTCTCTTACTAATGGAATATGACTTTGAGGTAGTGGTGAGAAAAGGGAGAACTCATTTAAGAGCTGATCATCTTTCTAGGCTCACATCGGGAGAAGCCCCACAAGGAGTGGCAGATGACCTTCCTGATGCTTACTTGTTTAATTTGGAAGTGGTGCCGCAGTGGGCTAAGCCACTAGTGCCAGTATTGACATACGGGCCCAACCACCCTGTAGTGAACACACGGAATAGGGAGGTAGTGAGAGCCCAAAAGTACCACATCATGGCAGGAAGCATGTACAAGCACACCGATCAAGGGATCTTGGCTTGTTGTGTGGAAGAGGATGAATACTCTAAATGGTTGCAATTAGCACATGTAGGTGCGTTAGAGCAACACTATTCAAAGCAACGAACCCTACAAACACTAAGGAGACTAGGAGTACATTGGCCAACTATGGACGCTGACGTCCAAAAGCTGTGCAAGGAGTGCCCAATCTGTTGCACTAAACCACCTGTGGAACACGCTACTCTTTATCAAGTATCCATTGTGCCAGGTTGGAGCGAACCTCTAGTATCCTTCCTGAGGACAAACACATTCCCTCCAGACATGACTCTGGCTAGGAAAAGGAGTTTAGAACAAGAAGCCCTGGATTACTCACTCATTGGTGATAATCTATACAAACGCGGTAAAGATGGTTACCTGAGACTGTGTGTCCATGAGAGTGAATATCTTAAGATCTTGGAAACTGCTCACCAAGGTGTAGCAGGAGGACACTTTGGACCAGATCGGGTGATCAAGGCAATATTATTTGCGGGCTTCTGGTGGCCAACCCTTCACATGGACGCACACACCTATGTGAAACGGTGTGATGTCTGTCAGCGAACCCAGTATCCTATACGTAAAGATGAAATGCCACTGAAACCTATGATGGGTGGACGTGCGTTCTCTAAGTGGGGAATAGACTTCGTAGGTCCTATTAACCCCCCAGCTAAGGGTTCCCATGCAGAATATATCATTGTTGCAACAGACTATCTAACTAAATGGGTAGAGGTAAAAGCCACAACAAAGAACGATGCTCAAACAACAGCCAAGTTTTTATTTGAGAATGTGTTCACTAGATACGGGCTACCCATAGAGCTAGTCAGTGATAGAGGCACTCACTTCTTAAATGACGTTATTGAAAATCTGCTCCAAGAATTCTTGGTAGTTCATAAGAAGTCTGCCCCCTATCACCCCCAAGCTAATGGCCAGGCGGAGAGTACCAACAAGATCTTATGCAATGTACTGACGAAATTAGTAAACAATAAACGCTCGGATTGGGACAAACAGCTACACCATGTTGTTTGGGCATACCGAGTAGCCTACAAAACGGTACTCCAAGCCACCCCCTTTCAAATGGTGTTTGGCCAAAATGCGGTGCTGCCATTGGACTTCTTGATACCAACATTGAAGGTAGCCCAAGAGCACGAATGGACAGGTCATGAACTCTCCTCTAGACTTTTTGACCTTGAACGATTAGGAGAAACAAGGCTAAGGGCAGCTGCAGGGATATATGCAGCAAAGAAACGACAGAAGGCATACTTTGATGCCCATGTGAAGGATAAAGGCTTGAAAGCAGGAGATCTAGTTTTAGTCTACACACTGAAACAACATGCAAGAAAGCTAGAAAAGAGAGGCTACGGACCCATGATCATTAATAGGATCTCCACAAGTGGAGCAGTACAACTGGCCACTTTAGAGGGTGATGTTCTTCCAAACTATATTAGCGGATGCAGAGTCAAGCTGTATCAGGAACCCCTCACGGAGGACATGCTAAGTCGACTCAATACTGCTAAGCAACGTAAAGAGGAGGAAAAACGAATTCGAGAAGAAGCTCAAGCAGAAGCCTTAGAGCGCATACGAAAAATGAAATTAAGAAGACAAGGTAGAGAGCACCCTAGGCAAGATGCATATGCAGATCAAGGATATGACGTGGCTATGTGTGAAGTTTCCGGTGTTAGCTCACATAGGATAACCGATCGACGTCCTTTCATAACCTTAGACATAGGACAAGGAAAGAGAGCAAGGACTGTAAGAGCCTTGATTGACTCAGGTGCAGCCACCAGTGCTGTTAAATTGTCTTACTGTCAGGAGTTGCAATTAACTGTCACTCCTGTGGAAGCATATCTCATAGGATTGGGAGGCGTGGAAACCCTTTGCATAGGCGAGGTGGAACTTCCCCTCTATATTCATGATGAGGCAATGACAGTTAAAGTGCTAGTATGTCAAGATGAGGACCTCACTGAGTCCCTCGTCCTGGGTCAAGACTGGATTTATGCCCAAGCAGTCAACTTAAACTTAAGAAGTGGACTTCTTCAGGTATGGGTGAATCAAACTAGAATTACAATTGAGTTAAATAATGGAGCACTCAAGGAACTAGAAAAGGCACAGACTCCTGGTCCCTCCAGGGGTGCACATGAGGCTGACCATGCTGTTCTTGTCCAAGGCTATGTGATGCAGAAGAATGAGGATCTCAAAAAAGGAGTCAGAACCACAACGGAACTCCCTTCTTTTCCAAAGGCCAGTGGGAGGCAGCAACCAAAGGCGGATCAAAGGCAGAAGAAGCAGAATACTACCTATGTTGGAGACCAAAAGTACCGGCGCACCATAATGTCGCAGCAAGTGAAACAAGTGTGGGTGCGGAAAGGCGAACACCCGGTTGCACTCAAGCCAACCACACGGGCAAAGCCTCTTGTTAGTAACCAACCACACAACACTAACGCGAAGTCTATTTGGGTGCCCAAGAAGTCGATGAAGGCCAGCCCACAATCAAGACAAATTTGGGTGCCTAAGGCTTGTTTGCGGGCTCAAATAACTACACCAAGACCACCCCCTATACAGTGTGATCCATTCACTCACACTGCCGACATCCACCCGTTTTCAACACACAGGAACACACCAAGGCCGATGAGCACAAACAGAATCACTAGTAAATGGGTCCCTAAAAGATCTCATATCAAAGCCAACACACCCATAATGCTCTCAAGAGTCTCTATGAAACCAAGAGCAAAAACTATCCGCTGCATTTGGCAGCCTAAGACGTGTAACAAACCCCCGGACCCCATTTGTAAATCCATGACCACCTACTAACCATATCACTATCACACTACATCATTTCACTTAGTTCTTAGGTCTACCGAACTCCTAACCACACACACACTCGCACCGAGCACTTACTAACCCATTAATTCCTCCCGACCCTCATGTTAATGTTGTAATGGGGACAACAACGGTTCTCTCTTGTCCTGTACAATGTTAACACATGTTTCTATATTCTCACAGAAACAGGAAGCAAGAAGTAACATGGCAGATACGGTAGGAACTAGCTCCCAGGCAGGCACCGGCCCCCAAATTGTGGACATTGAAAGCCTTCCGGTTGAAGAGGAATTAAAGGAAAGACCAGTGGCATTACGGGCATTACATGCCATACCAATTCAGAATCCGCCACAGGGTCACACAATGCCGGTGGGTAAAACCTCACACTGGTTCAGTGATGTTGCTGGACCTCTCGGTGAAGGCACATACATGTGGGAGTCCGAAGTAGAATTCAATGGACGCTGGGGCAGATACCACTTCTTTACCAGAGAGTTTGAAAAGCTACAGAACAACGAAGGACTGCAGCCAATATGGAGGAAGGCTGGGTTATATGATTATTTCGAGTTCCAACTACCCAAGCCCGATTTTCTAAGGTGCTCATACTTAATTAGTACCCTCACCCCCAGCAAAGACAAGAAAGGATACAGCTCCTTTGTGCTCCCATCACTCACAAGGGGCAACGAGCTGAAGCGTTTCCGCTTGACTATCAACCTAGTAAGAGAAGCTCTTGATATGCACGGAATGCACATTCCTACGGAAAAGGAGACCATGGTCCCTGATAACATGAAGAACAGGAATCTGACAAAACTGAAGGACATGGTGGCAATGACTCCCACAATAGCCATTCATTTACGTATGGTCATGCAACATTTCGCGTTCCCCGCACAAGACAGGTTCACAATGCCTCCGAAGAAGATTTGGTTTAGCCTCTACCTGGCGGATGCTTTTGAATTGTCCATCAATATGCCCCACTGGATTATTGACCAGATTCATATGGCTCATCAGAGATGGTATAAGAAGCAAAAGTCTGTGTTGTATGGTTGCTGTGCACTTACAAGAATTGTATACAGATGTCTCGCATATGATGTACCGGTGCAGAGGGCTCTCAATTGGTCCAGAGCACAGGAGTTTCAACGCAGGTTGTCCGCTGTCGGACCTCCCTCTAAAAAGATGAGAGGCACCGTACAGATGCCTTGTGCACAACCCCGTGGTGCAACCCTAACACCAGAAACAACTCCAAGGCTTCCTCGAAGAGTGCAACCATTTACCATAAGGTTACCCAGGCAGAGCACAGATGGCCCGAACCTTGTGTTTCCACCAATACCGACTGATCTGGAATTCCCGCATGGATTCACTCTGGAGGATCTAACTGACGAAGAAGTTGCTAGAATCATCGACGCTGTCAATGCAGAAGTTGAAGCAGAGCAAGCTACTGGACAGCCAACTGCCCCAGACCAACCCCAGCCCAGCCAACCGGATGTAGTCAATGTGGACGAGGAAGAAGAAGCACATGAGGAGGCACGGGGTGGACAATCAGAAGCAGAAGAACAAGAGTATGATCAAGAAGCCCTACAAGTACTGGAAGGTGCCCCCGCCTATACTAACGCATTAAAGAAGCTCTACGATACGATGAACCGAGTCCAACAGCAACACAGGCTATCATTAGCTGCAGGTAAAGCCCTCATGAACCAGATTCTGGAGGAGGAAGGCGTGGACGAGCAATATCGTGCCACCCTGGAAATGATATCAGATGCTTTGGGAGTACCTGAAACGGTGCATACTGCACTAGCGCAATCACGAAGGACAGAGAAAAGATATGGAAGACGCCCCCCACGAGCGGGAAAACAAATGAATGTATTAGGATCAGGACCACAAGGCACCCCCACAACCACTGGCACAGCACATACCGCTCACGACACCGAGGAAGCCCACACATCAAGTGCACCTCCATCACCTCCCTTACCATCCTCCCCTCCCTCTCCACCACATTCACCTCCCATCACCAATGTAACTACCACCGTTACCGCCTCCGAACCCATCGCCATGACTGAAGCACAAACGGCCTATCAACCCACACACCCTCTCAACACCTCCCGTGCATACACCTCCACTACCACTGTAACACTAACGGCATCTACTGACATCCCCATTCCCCCACCCACACTTTCGGGCAGCTCACATCCACAACTGCACACAACACTGTACACATTCACCACGATCACTGCACCCACCGTTCCACTATTCACAATCACTCCCACTACTGCTTCCCCCACAGATTTTATGGACATATCACCTTCCACTGCACCTCTCCCTCCCCCCATACCACCACAATCTCCCATTCCCCCACCACCCACTTCACCATTTCCCAGCACTGCATTCACACTCCCCTTTCCCTTTCCCTTCCCCGCTGCACATAACACCCTCCCTGCATCCATCCCCATTAATAATGTATTTAATAGTATGTATCAATGCATGTCCCAACTTCAGCAACATTACCAACACCTTGACAACCAACATACAAGGCTTTTCCGAAGCCACGAAGATCTCAAAGCACGGTGTAAGGATCTTGAAGAGCAGAGGCAGCTATTACAACAGCAGCACATGACCTTACAGGAACAATATGCACAATTAGTAGCCAACCCACCCCAAGCAGATGATGAAGAGCGACGACACATGGACGAGTTGCTACATTCTCAAATCACAGAGAACCTCAAACTCCGCCGAAACATGGCTCTATTACGGAAGCATATGTCTGCAGCCCTAGAAGAAAATAGACGGCTTCAGACACAAAATGAAGAGAACTTGGAGTTAGCCATGGAAGGTTCACCACAGGACATTGACCCGGAGAGATTTAAGGCTATCCCCTCGGATAATACGCAAATCATTTTGGAAACCCATGCGGATCTCCTCGAAGCCCATGCAGCCTTAGAAAAGGAAAGAGATGAACTACGAAGGCAATTGGCAACTCAACCAGCACCACCCAAGGAAGCCCCGACCACAGCTGACACAGCTGACGAAGTAGCAGCACTCAAAGCACAAATTGCAGAATTGGAAAAGAAAGTGCTTGTATATGAACGCCAACCCTCCCCCTTGGCAGAACCAGAGCCTGACGATCTTGTGCCAATTGAAGTAGAAGAAACATTTGAGGATCCCTATGTTCCGATGCCAACACCCGGGGGTAAGCGAACAGAACAGGGCATGGACACAATTGAAATCGAGGCACCTGAATGGATGCAAAAACTAGAGAAAGTAGCCACGACGCATGATGACAGGGTGGCAGTCCAAATCGCATTGATGTCAAAATTGGAAGAGGTTGTAATAAAGTCCGATTATTTTCAGAATCTCTCACACCATAGGTGGATCAGCCCATCGGATGACCTGTATGTTCCTTTTTGCGTGCTAATGGCGGATTATAATGCGGAGATCAAACACCACACCTCCAGGGAACCCACCTCTGCCACCCAATTTGCACCTGATGACATCCCCGAAAGCGCCAAGCAGGGACATATTCGCCAACCCACGTGGAGAATTCGGCTGCTGGAAACATATCCGGAAATGGTAAGAACATGGAACAACATGCCATTGTACATCAAATATAACCCATGCTATTGCCCTGTATTTCGAAGGAGATCATGGCCGGAGTACACACAAACAGTGCTGACGATTAAAGGATGTGAGAAGTGGCTCAATTATGTGTACTTCGCACCCCCGAAGGGCCCACCTACGATTGGATATATGATTTCGACGATTCGACATTGGGGGGTCCGGTTCAAGAATGTACCTGATGTCATGACTCAGATGTGCCTGAAGATTTTCGAACTTATGTTGGTCACCTTCAGGACCTTCAAAAACGTCAAGGAACCGCATCTCTCAGCATTAGGATTTAATGAAGGTAATCAGGACCTTGTATACGACATGAGCACAACCCCATCGATTACTGTGGTGTATGCATGGCACGCTCGCATCAAATATCTACCGGCGTGCTTCAAACAAACGTTTGAAGAGATGTTTGTCACGGGATTCTGGGAATATCACTCCGAGATATTCATTCCCAGACCATCCCATCTCTTGCAGTTATTTGCCGTGGAACAAGCTCTACATTCCGAAAAGCTACGTATACCACATCCAGAGGTTCCCGGGCCGGTAGACTGGGATGCTCTTTTGACAGATTTGGCCAAAGGGTTGAGAATTGCAGAACATCACTTAGCGCAGGATGTCGTCGAGTACTACATCCAAAAGCCCCCACAACAAGGGTCTGTCAGGGACGACAGACGCGAGAGAGGGGGGGGTGTTAGCAGCCGACGAGGGACTGAAGGACTGACAAGGCATGGCAGTCAGAGAAGAGAGTCAGAGGGGAGAGAAGGCATAAGTAAACAAGGGAGTCAACGAAGATCTGGCAAATAGGCCAATAAATTTCTTCAGGAAGAAGTACGTATGAGCATTCACGCAGATTTAGCACTAAGGCAACCTTAATTTTTCAAAACCTCTACACCAATTAAAAGTGGTTCTCATCACCAAAACACCATTGTAAATACCATTTCATCCTTTTGTAGCTCCATTTTGTGCAAGCCAAGGAGTCCTTGAGCTTGAGGAGCTTTAGAAGTATCTACCTGCCAATTTTCGTATTTTTTAGATCTCGTTTGAGCCTTCAAATAAGCCCTGGAACCTAATTTTTAACTAGGCCGGACACTAGGTCTGAACAGGGCCAAAGCTAGTCAAAAACTATAAAAGGAGCTAGAGAGCTCATTTTTGAGGCTAGATTGTAATTGAAACAAACTTGTAAGAGCTCTTGAAAGTAATCTAAAGACTCCATTGCTTATCACTCTTTGTCTTGTTGTGTGTGCGCGTGTGTGTGTATGTGTGTGCATGTATGTGTGCTTCTCACTCACGCACTTGTGCCGCCACTTGCTCGAGGTCTTCATACCATCCTCACGTCTTCCCGGATTGACATTAAAGGAGGTGCTACTCATCACTGAGCTACAGAAGGTAATGTGATACAGAATCTTCTGCCCACCTACTCAGAGGTTGCAGCACAACAGTGCATTTCTCAGGTACCTCCCTGCTCGCATGGAGCGACAGGTACGTCATCCCCCTTAGATCTTTTGATGTCAAAGGCAAAAGTATTATGCACAACGACCCCCACTTGCTTGTATTAGAGGAAGTGCATTTCTCTGAGGAGGAGGATGCTCTGGTCATAGACAGTAACTCCTTTTTGAAATGGCAAAACCAGCTCTGTGAGAGGGTTGAGATTGGTTTGTGCCATGGCCCCCGCCCCCTTCAGGATGTCTTAAAAGCCTGGATCAAAAAGTGCTGGGAAAGTCGTGGTCTGTTTGTCAAGCAGATCCAATATCTCCCTAACGGCTACTATCTGTTCTTCTTCGAAGAAGCTAACAGTGCATTCTATGTTATTTCAGAAGGTCAGTGGCTTATTCGAGGAATTCCTGTGTCCTTCTTCAAATGGTTTCCTGGGTTTAACCCTAGGGGACCTAAACCCACTAAAATCCCCATTTGGGTTGAATTCCCTGAGCTCCCTGTTGAATTTTATCCCTGGGTGGAGAACCTAGGAGCCATGGTGGGTAAGGTTCTTGGACAAAAGGCCAGACCTAATGGCATTAATCCCAAGTGGGATCCTCAGGTCATGGTTGAAGTCGACATTTCAAAACAAATAAGAACATATTTAGTCATTAAGGATTCTGAAGGCAAGCTTCTGCACAATCAAAAAGTTGTTTATCGTAATCTTCCTAACGCGTGTTTTAATTTTTATAAACAGGTTCATATTATTCGAGACTGTCCCCTGCTCAATAGCGTCAAGGAGAAACCAGACTCGGAGAGTAAAGCTTCTGGTCAGGCTGATACTAACTCCAGCAGTGGTTCTAGATCGATGGCTCGAAACCTCCCTGCAGCAGAAAGCAGAAATGCCCTACAAAAAAGGAAGAAGAGTTCTCCTCAACGGATGAATCCGTTTGAAGTTCTTCTAGACAACGTTTTTAATCCCTTTGAAGAAGGATCTTCTGCTGTAGTAGGCAAAGAAAATGTAGACCCTAACAGTGGTAAGTATGAGCTGTCAAATGCTTTACCCCCTCCAATCCACGATAGTGGTGGATGGACCCTGGTCAAAAAGAAAGGAAACAGAGGTAATGAGTCCCCTACCTATGCCAATGAATATGCCTCTTTTGAAGTTCAACTTAACCATGCAGATCAAATGCAGTTGGATCATATAAGTCCAAATCAGGTTGAGCATGAAGAACTCGAAACTATCCCCAGCACGCAGGTCCAAATGGATGATTCAGACACCCACCCGATTAGTGTTCCAAAGTGCAAGGAACTGCCCAGAAGCGCTTTGGCAGTTAAAAAACCTACTAAGAGTAGTAGGAAGTAGCCTGCGTCGTTCTGTCTGGTCTTTTTCGCTTTTTCTTTTGTTCATTATGTCTGCTTTCTCGATTTTATCATTAAACGTGAGAGGTCTCTCTGATGCTGGTCGTGCTAAATGGTTTTCGAACTGGTTAAAGAGTCATGTGTTGCCTACTTTTATCTGCCTGCAGGAGCTTAAGAGCAATAAGAATCACCTCAATATTAACCTTAATATTATTGCTAATAGCTACAGTTGGGACTGTTCGGACCATTATAATAAGGGGGGTGTAGCCATTGGTATTCAGAACTCTTCTGCCAACTGTGTGGAGAATGTGTACTTTAGTGATGATCATCAATGGTTGGCTATCAAATTGGTTTTCCCGTTTAATTTCGTCCTTGTTAACATGTATGCGAGTAATGTTTCTGCTGGTCGTTCTAAATGCTGGAAAGACTTGCTTTTTGTCAGCGATCCCACTCTTATCACGGGGGATTTTAATATGGTCACGGCTCTACACGATAGATTTGAAGCTAGGGGGGATGCTCTGGGCGAGGCTAAGAAAAGTGCATGGGTTGACCTTTGCAACAAGCACAATTTAATTGATATCTCAGCGCATACTGGTTTTACTTGGTCCAATAATAAAAAAGGGAATGCTTTCACTACTGCCAGACTTGATAGGTCCTACGCTAGTGCCTCCCTCTATCAGTCTTGGAGTAATGTTAACTGTAAATTAGACAGCAATCTTCTGTTGTCTGACCACAAGCCCCTTCTAGTCTCTATTCCAAAAGAGTGCCCTAATTTCAGAGCGGGATGGCCGCATCTGGATGTTAACTTACTCAACGTTCCCTTGGTCATCGATCAAATCAAGCTAATTATCACCAGGAGCTTTGCCTCCCACCCCTCCCCTGCTCTGGCTTAGGAGAGATCTGTCAAGGCCATTCAGTCTCTGTTCGCCCACTACACCTCTAAAGCTAAAGTTATCAGGGCGGCTAGGAGAAGTAAGATTTTGTTGGAGCTCAATGACCTTCATTCCTCCCCCAATAGTGAACGATTCTTAGAGCTCCAGTGTTGTCTGAGAAAGGAGTTATACCTTGAAGCCTGTCGCGATCTCTCCAAATCAAGAGATTTTTGGGCCGGAAAGATGGACAAACCTTGCAAGAATTTGTATGATTTGTTGAGAAAGAAGAAGATTAAAGACTTTATTCCTCTTCTCAATAAGAAAAATAGGGATACGGCTAATAATGTTGAAGAAAGTTTGGAAGTAGCTATTGATTTTTTCACTGAAGTGTTCTCTAGTCCTCCTAGCTCAGGGGACGAGATCAGAAGCACCAGGGCTCATATTGCTATGTTGAGGAAAAAAACTATCCCTCAAAGCCTGGCGGCTATCTTGGATCTACCCCTTTCTGCTGGAGAGATTAAAGACACCATTGACAAGCTTAAAAAGGGGAAGACTCCTGGTCTGGACGGTATTCCTAACGAGTTCTTTTCTAAACTTAAAGATTTTCTTATGCCCTACATTCTTTTGATTTGGAGAGAGGCGGTCAGCAAGGGGTACCTGCCCTCTCATGTCAACACGGGGGTTATAAGGCTCATTCACAAAAGAGGGAACAAGGAGGATTTGAACAATTGGCATCTGATAACTTGTCTCTCCTCTATCTATAAGATTTTTGCGGCTAGCATAGCTAGGAGGCTTAGCCCCATTACGGACAAGATCATCCTCCTTGAGCATAAGGGTTTCATTAAGGGTCGTTTCATCCTCGACACTATTATTGCCTTGTGGGAAGGTATGGAAGAAGCGAGAGATAACAATCAAGATTTCTACTTCTTTAAAATTGACTTTGATAAAGCTTATGACAGGGTTGAGTGGAACTTTATTCTGCAGTCTCTCCAAGACATCGGTGCGGGTAGGAAATTCATAAGGTTCATGAGCACTCTGTTTGGCAATGCTTATTCCAGAATTTCCCTTAATGGTAGACTGTCTGACCCTTTCCCCCTTAAAAGATCTATAAGACAAGGTTGCCCCCTTGCCCCTCTCTTGTTTGCTATTATGAGCGACTCGCTTGGTTGGATGGTCAAGGACACCATGGAGAAAGGCCTGATCAAGGGTATTAATATTTCTAATTCTGACAACAAGTTGCGTCTCCAAATGTTCGCTGACGACACCAATGTGCTGATCAACGCTGATAATCAGTCGACTAGGTCCTTTCTTGAGTGTCTGAACACCTTTTGCTTGGCCATTGGCTCCAAGGTGAACCACTCCAAAACGGGCTTTTGGGCATCCAATAGGGTCATCCCTAGTATGGTCATGGAGTTAGGCTGCAGCCCCATAAAAGAAGGTGAAGTTTTTAGATTACTGGGGATCCCCATGGGCTTCAACATTTCCCTCGATCAGAGATGGCAATGGGTGGTTAACAAATTCAGATGTAAGGTCTTCTCCTGGTACAAATGTCAAAGTTCGCTTTCTCATAGGGCTTTTGTGCTGAATTACTATCTGCTTCCCTCGCTAACCTATTTTTTGTCTTGCTGGTTACCCACTCGTAAGCAACTTAATCAGATTTTATGTCTTTCTAAAAGATTTCTTTCTGGAGGAAATGATCAAGTTCAAAAGATCACCAAAGTCTCCTGGAATACCTGCTGTCTTCCTAAAAGTGAGGGTGGTTTGGGTATTTTATGCCCCATTAAAATGGCCGATAACATGATTGCCAAATGGATTCACAGATGCAGCTCCTCCAACGACCTGTGGGCTCTATTGCTTAAAAGAAATACTAATCGTTTTCACTTGCAGAATTACAAAGCCTGGAAAGTGATTCGTCTTTGGGACATCCTTGTCTCCCCCAAGCCTTTCGGCCCTGCTGGTAGTCCGCTCGCATCCAGAATGTGGAAAGTCTGGATGAAGGTGAAGCAGTCCTTTTGTCCTAAGGACAATATTTTGAATAACAAAAAATTTATCCTACAGGATTCCCCGTGGTTTGGCTGGATTGCTCAGAGGAATAACGACCCTCTCAAGATCAAGGAGCACAAGTGTGCTAAGGCTGGATTCCATGCTTGGGGAGACTTCTTCTATCAAGACAGCCTCCTCTCCGACGATCACATTGATAATCTTGATCACCTATCTGCTTGATGCCAGCAGATCCTTAAAAAGAAAGCTAAATCGCTTAGGGAAGCGTTGTCCTCTAGCCATGATAAAATGCTCAAGCTGGGAGACATCACTAAGATCATGCTTCAGAACTTCATGAAGCGCAAAGGGACTGTTGAGAACCTCAAGAACAAACTTAACTAGAGATGGAAAGTCAATTGGTCCTCGCATCAATGGAGGTACCGATTCAAGTGTACCTGGGCCTTCCAGAACTGTAACAAGCACTCTGTTCTCCAATGGCTCATTATCCATAATGGGTTATGGATTGGAAAATATGCCCAAAAGATCAGCATTAATGCAAGGAACTATATACATTGTGGCAAGGAGGAAGATTTACCCCATCTCTTCATGAACTGTGTGGTTGCCAAGGAATCCTAGGGAATTCTTGATCAAATTATTACCCTCAGAGGTAGAGGGCCTATATCGGGGCATGAAGTGTTGCTCGGTTGTTGCGTTGATGTTGATCTTGTCCTATGGAACGTTTGGAGGAGTATGATCCTTTGGCACATATGGAGATGTAGGAACTTGGCCGTATTCAATGCCAAATGGAATCTTAAGTCGGCTCTTCTTAAACTCTGGAATGACCTCTTCACGTCCGGCAAAGAGTGTATTGCTGCCCTGAAAGATTGCCCCTCCAGTGAGCTATCCAAAATAGAAATTGTCTCCTCCATGCCCTATATGAGGTGGAAATCAAAGTTACTTGAACTGTACTCTCCCGTGAGATTCCTCATGGTTTGTAATCTTTAACTGCCCTTCTGGGTTGTGGGGTGCACATGCTGCCCCTTGTACATTGTATACTTCCCTGCTTTAATTCTATCTTTTCGTTGTTCTCTCGAAAAAAAAAATCTCAGGAAGAAGGATTGCGGAGATAAGAGTGCAACCATCAACCAGATACGAAATCACGACCGTCGAATTTTCTATAGAGTCCAGAAGCATCGATCATTGACTACTGGCAAAACGCAGCTTGCGGCAGATCTCAGAGAAACCTTAAGCATAGGGTTGCTAGATAGGACCAGTTGTGATTTCTCTGATGCAGTGAAAAAGACGAAGAAGTTTCTAATCATGGTCTCGATACAACTGGCGGAGCTTCATACGTCTGCTCTGTTCTAGATTTGCAGCATGACAGAATCCTCTGGTGAGTCGACGGAATCACGAGAGTTTTTTAATATTTTGCTGATTTGCCAATATTGTATGCTATAGTGATTATGCTTGCATGAAGACTTAATGTAACAAAGAACTAGCTATAGCCGCAAGTCCATGAAAAGTGTAGTATACACATTACCATTCCATGACGGAAATTATGGAGTTTTGATGAATCTCTTATAATAGACAGTTCCTATGATCATGTTTAGGGGGGCCTCACACATTTTAGAGAGTAAAGAACGTTTATGTCTTTCACAAGGAAATTCACAAGTTACAAGTTGCTAGCCATTTAGATATGTGCACCCCACTTGGAAATATCTTGCCTTCAAAAAATTCAAAATGAAGAAAGAAGATTACATTAGGGGGTAAGCATGAAACTATGTTCTTTGATGGGTAATTTTTTAGCCCATATGAATGTGTTATCGAAAATCTTGAAGGTCTTGGAATAGTTGGGATCTTGAATGAATACTTGTGTGAGAAATAGTGGTTACACTTTGGGGGCTTAAAATTTGATCTCATCTCATATTCATAATATGTTCCTAAATGTTTTCAAATGTTTTGCAACCTGGTGAGTAAAATAATCTTCGCTGTTATGCAAGAACACTTGCTTTACGGCATATGTATGTGGTGAGGTATCTTTTTTCTATGAACACAGTAATGCCTCTTCAAAATTGAGAATACCATTGTATATCATATAAAAATTATTTTTTTATTTTTCTAGAAGAACCCCATTAAAAGTTATTTACACATCTTGCAAAACATTCAAAAAACACACACAAAACATCAAACAAATTTTAAAAACTCTTTCAAAAATACCAAACAAATATTAAAAGCACTCAAAAAACCAAAAATTGTTTCAACAAAACATGGGAAAGAAAAAGGCAAAAGAAAGAAGAAAAAGGGGAAAAGGATGCACAAAACAAGGAAGAAAAAGATGAAATGCATGCATTAATCACACATGATCAAGGTGAAACAAATAGAGAAAATTTACGAGTAGAGGAAATTGGTGGAATTTCTAAAGGGGTGGGTTCCATACTTGCGACTAGGGAACATAGCAACACTTTTGTAAATGTATTCATTGGTCATGACCATAGAAATATGAGTGCTTACATTAACCCAAATTGTGAGTGGAATCTAATTCATATTGATTTAGTAACTATTATTTTGGACAACATTCAAGTAACCACTCATTCATCTATCCTCATGAACGATGAAAATTATGATTGCATGGGTCAAGTTATGTTGCCGATTGTGGTGAATGATATGCAATTTTTAGAAACATTTTTTGTTATGGAAGGTATAGATGAAGACTTGGTCATAGGCACTCAAAGGTTTTTTGAACATCAAGGGTTTGAAGCACCTTGTCCATCTATTATGACCATCCCCATTAATGAGTCTTTTGAAAATCCTGATGATTATCCTCATTGTATGGATTGTGGACATAATCATCTATTCAAAGATTGTGCTTTTAATCCACAAAATATTCTTTCCCCTCATGCTTTTTCATCTAACCTTTCTTTGAGTAAGTCACAGAAAACCTTGACGAATGATGAAGTGGAGGACTCCAAGTGCTTGGGGGATATGGAAGGGCCCTCTCTTCCTCTAGACTTGGATTCTCCTTATGAATCCATGGGCAAGGATGTGCTACATTTGGCTTATCAAGAAGAGGATAAGCAAATACTTTGTAACAATGTTATGGAAAATGATGTCGGATCCATTGTCAATCATGACAATCCATCATCTATTTGTATATCTAGAGATTCTATGTGTAATAAGGATACATGTATCGATGAATCTCTAGATCGATCTCAAACCACACAACCTTATGAGTCATTGCATGAGCATGATGTATGTATAGAAACTCAACCTTTGTTGAATTCCCCTTGTAAAGATGAGTTATCCCTAAAGACTCACATAGAAGGCCCAAAAGATCCTTATGCCAAGAAGAAGAAATTACATTTCCCTTGTAATGTCAAGATATGTGCATTGATAGAAAGTTATCTAGTCAACACTACATGTTAGTTCTAAGAAAGAAAGGTATATAATCTTAAAAGTTTAATTACATTGGTATATGGTAGTATTATTATGTTGCTCTAGTAGATTTTGCGGTCTACAATATATTTATTGAGGTGATATACTTGAGGCATTTTCCCTATGAATTCTTCTTTGACCACTATTAGAGTTTTTCATTCTCAAGCTATAAGAAAAATTTATCTTGTTGTGGGAAAGGAAAGCCATGAGATCAAGAGTTTTGATGGGATAAGCTTTGGCTATGGAAGAATTAGATTATGGAGGTATTTATTCATAAGAGACAATGGGGACTAGTGGAGGGCATAGAGAATAAGCCAACATGGATGATGATGAACATGAAGAGCTTGATCAGATGGGTAGGTCTAAAATTCATCTACATTTAATTGATCATATCTAAAAAGGTACACTTTGTGTGGAGGTTGTAAGAGCTTTGAACCTTGGAAAAAATGGTGTTGCAAGCCACATTAATGAGTTTGATGTTCTACTCACGTGATTGTAGGAAACGAAGTTGAATATAGATGGTGAGACAAAGGCTATCTTATTGTTCTACATGTTTTTACATATTATGGGATATGCTTTGCATGGCTGTTAAGAATGGTGCATCACAAAAGAAAGTTGATTTATATGGGATCTTGTGGTGTGCCATTAAGTCAAGAAATTCAAAGCAAATCCAAATCGATGAATTCCAATGGTGAAGCTCACACAATTCAAGCACCATGGTAGGCACCTCGGCATAGAGGTAGAGACAAGAGCCAAACTAATGGGTAAAATAGTAAGAATTCCCACTATCAAGACGTGGAGAGATATCACTAACACAAGATGGAACATATGAAGAAGGACTGCAAGGCCCTAAAGAATTCCAAAGCTAAAGAGAAAACTATTGAAAGTGATGATGAACATGGTACCAAATAGACATCAAAAGGGAAAACCAAGGAGGTTTATAGATTTTTACATAGAACCAAGACGTAAGGGATGTGAGTCTAATGAATCACGTGTTTTCTAGTCTATAGCATGACATCTAGTACTAAGGCTATTTCCAATTACTTTCTTTCACTACATGGTGGTATTATCATGAAAATGCTCTCATTGGAATCTCATTCTCATGCTTGGATCCTCAATTCCAGAGATTAATTTGATATGAAATCGCATCAAGTGTGCTTCATGAGTTATGACTAGCAGAACCTGTATGGTTTTCCCTTCACAGTTCACATCCATGTGCCATTGTGGGGATTGGAGATCCAAATACACATATGGATGGAATGGTCTTCATCTCTTACATGTACCGCACTTTACATGTAGATTCTTCTATGAGTCATCTAATTAGATGTAACCGGTCACGAGTTAGCCTTTTATGCTAAATCATATTGTATTTCCACAAGGGGTATGATTTTTGTAGGAGGCAATAAGGTGGGTATACTTTTCCCTCAACTCATCCACCAAAAATATCTACTACTCATGGTTACTAAGATTCTATCTCAAAGTTGTGGTATGGTCAATCGTGCCATATATCTTATGATAGGTTGGAAGTGTTTTCCCATAGACTTTATACTCCAACAATATCCTTTGTAGTTTTTCGAATTCCATAAGAAAGTGCAAGGTCAACATTGTAGTCATATGTGCACATGTCAAAGCACTTTTGCTAGAAGCTTGATCCCAAGAGTAATGAATTTTCCTTGGTTATGGCACAAGCGGAGATTTTGGGTATTGTGTATGGGATCTTATATTCAAGAGGTGTAAAACCATTGTCTCATAAGTGGGTGTACAAGCTGAAGAAAATAACTTACAAGACTGCAACTAAGTACAAGGTCTAGCTAGTTACAAAATTTTTTTGGCAAGAACAAGGACAAGATTCAAAGAAACATTTTCTTTGATAGTGAAGATGATGACCATGCAAATGATTCTTGTGGTTTTATTTTACAGAATCCTTGAGATGACCTAGATGGATGTCAAGAAAGATCTTTTATATACTAGTGATCTCCACGATGAGGTCTATATGGACCAATCAAAAGGTTTCATGGATCACAAAAAGGAAGAACTAGTATCTACATTTTTCATGCTCAAGGATTTGAGTAGAGTAATTAGGATCCATACCTATATATACAACATAAGACATGCAACTTAGTCATCTAGTGGAAATGCACTTTGATGCATATAAGCTCATTAAGAATCATTCATAGGTGATGTGTGTCAAAGCACACTACAACTTTCCCTTCACAATATATGCCATGTGTATGTGTTTTGGTGTACATAAGATAATCCACAAGTATACTCTCATATTATCTTACTCTCTTTAATTTCCTCTAAATCTCTCTTCAATAGTTTTCGATGTTGATGGCATGCCATCAATAGGATTTAAACAATAATTGAAAAAATATCAAGTATTTTTTTACCTTAAAAGCATGCCTTTTCCATGTTCTCAATTATTTGTGCTTGTTTTGTGTCCTTTTCTCTCTATCTCTGATCCTATACCTTAATCTTTTGGTTTTTTGAATTCTAGGTGTTGTGAGTCAACCTAAATATATGTGCATGTGTGTGTGTGTGCAAATGAGTCTCTTAGCATTTTCTTGCTTGCTATTGGTATCACTACTCATGTTTCTCTGAATCTCTATGTGTGTGCACACATGAATCTATGTTCTCATGTTGCTCTCACGCTCTCCTTCTCTCTCTCCATCCCTTTCTAATACACATATAAATTTCCTATAACAATTTCAGTTGATTTTGAAAATATTCTAGAAGACATAAATGATTTCTCAAGAATCATGGCAAACAATTATGCGCCCACTCCACATTTTTAATGCAAGAAAATTGGTACATGGCTTGGGAAATGCACTATTGCTTTGTTGCATGGCTTGACAATGCACAAAAAAATCATTCAGATAATGAGAGAGGGAGAGAGAGCACATGACATATAAAGAGAGAAGGGTTTTGGTACAGAAATCTATAGAGAGAGAAAAATACAAAACAAGAGAGGGATATATATATATATGTGTGTGTATGTGTTTGTGTGTGTGGGTGTGTGTTTGTGTGTGTATGTGTGTGTGCATGTATTTGTGTGTGTATGTATATGTATGTATGTATGTATGTGTGTGTGTGTGTGTGTGTATATATATATATATATATATATATATATATATATATATATATATATATATATATATATATATATATATATATATAGTGTGTGTGTGTGTGTGTATGTGTGTGTGTGGTGTGTGTGTGTGTGTGTGTGTGTATATATATATATATATATATATATATATATATATATATATATATATATATATATATAGAGAGAGAGAGAGAGAGAGAGAGAGAGAGAGAGGGAGAGAGAGAGAGATAGAGAGAGAGGGAGAGAGAAATACAAAGAGATAGATAGATAAATAGAGAGAGAGAGAGTACAACAAGATTAGCACGCGAGTGGAAGTGATGACTCGATCATAAACAAAGATCAGTACAGGCAACAATGCAATCAACCAAACCAAGCGGGTAAGATTCATGTCTCTCTAGTTGTCTATCTCTCTCCCCATACCCATCTCAATCTTCCTCTGAGTCTCTTTTTCTCTCCCCTCATATTCTCCATTTCCATACTTTCTTAATATTGAAATATGAGGTTTGTGTGCTTTGACATGCGAACTACTTCTTCGGGTTCTCTAGATTTCAAACTATATGTCAAAGCACACATTTTTTAGAGATTTTGTGAATAATCTACTCTTATTAAGAGAACTAATTCCTTTGCACCATATTTCACTGTGTTGTGCTATTTGACATTTATAATAAGATAATGTATTTTTTATGATGTACCACTTGTTGTTGATCAACCACAACTGTATAAGCTAGTTTCTTTGCTCTTACTTAATGTGGATATGTTGAGCACTTTAAAGATCATATCCATTAGGAATCGATGGACACATCTTATATTGCATTGAAGTGCACGTAGTGTTTTTATCTCCATATTTATAAATAGATATCGAGTCTTAAACTAGTGAAACATTGGAACGACGCAAGTATGATCATAACAAACATTGATTCCTCCCAAAAGCAACTAGAGGAGGAAACACCTCTCTAGGTGTAGATTATGACCCTAGGAACACTCTTCTTATTGATGATATTGTGAACACATGCATACACAATGGAAAAAACACTTATATGTTCCCCATAGAGTACGATGAGATTCCTTGACATAACTTTTTCTATACTAAGCTCATACCATACCTGATGAGCCTAGAGGAATCCAACTTATTTGTAACAAAATTTGTTAAAGAAAATACCTTTTGATGACTACCTCTTTTGTATACTATTTAGTTGGGAAACATACCATCAATTGCTTACGTTGCACAGTTTCTTACCATATTGTTGAGACCATAGATGAACTACTTGATCTCAATTGACTTATAATTTTCTTGAGTTGTGCAAGTTGTTTAAATTGTTGAGACCACTTGTTAATTTATTTAATTGGAAAACTTGTTAAATTATGTCTTGTTGAAGTCCTAAGGTTCACAAGGCATGGGACCTTCCCCCACAAATGCAAATGTAAAGACAAAAGTTATCAACATACTAGAAAAGGAAGTCAATCTCTTGAATTACCCAAGAGGTATGAATCAAATCAAGACTCTGAAGATTATAAAACCCCAAAGGATTATGTCATGAGTAAGGAGAATAACCAAGAAGAGCACACTAGCAAAGAAGGCAACCTAGATAGTGAGAGATCGTTCATTGGTTCCATTCAACTAGAGTTGTGTAAAAACAAATCAATTAATAAAGACACCATCTAGGAACTTATGGATCCCTCTAGAGAGACCATAATTAGCCACTACCTTTGGGAAAAGCATTAACTCATATTTTATATTCCTTCAAGAGGTTAAAACTGATGTTGGTAATCTTCTCAAAAGACTTCAAAGCATCTCCTTTTATCATTTTTGGCTCACCTAGGACCACCCTTGTGGAAGTGGTTGCACTCTAACCAGTTTTGTTGTGGGTCATTAGGTTCCCAAACTACATTATGTAGAATTGAACACAAAGCTCCCACCAACTGTGATAAAACTATGTTATTGAATGAACACTTACAAAATGGAAAACGCAATTCTCTTGGGTCTAGAATATGAATACAAGGTTTTAGTGGTTATCTACAAGATCATTACCTTGAGAAAGTGCTCATCTTATCAGGGGAGCACTAGATTGTGCTCTCTGACTTTACTAGTCTAGATTTCAGAAATATACTTCTGATTACAAGATCACCCATGTAGGGAAAATAGTACAAGAATATGTGGCTGATATAAGAAGTCCCACAACCCGAGATTGAATGGTATAGATAACTCAACTAGAGATGATACAGGAGATCCCACAACCCGAGTTCGTAGGTCTAGAGCAAGATCTTTGGATTACAAGAACTCCCTTCAAGGAGATGAACTATATACTAGAAATAACTAGACAAGATCTCATACTACGAGATTACAAGAGGAAAAGGCTAGATGTCCAAGAACTAGACTAGATAGGACTAGAACAAGGAACAAGACAAGAATTGGAACTAGAACTTGGAGAGTACTTACTTGGCGGTCATGACTCCTTGAGCTCCCAAGACTGGTATTGGCAAGACTAAGAATGAATCTGGCCAACCCCTCCTTATATAGGTTTTCCACGGGTAGTTTTAGGGAAGTTACAAGTTGATGATGTCATCAATCAAAAACAAGACCTCTGGGTGTCAGAATTTAGCAAATAGACAGTTGATCTTGGGGTTTTGGCACATTCTAGATGCTTCTCCAAATTTTGAACCAATCATGAGATATAGAAAGTGACATGGAATCTAGGTTTAGGATGGTTTTCTTTGTGTCCATGGCATCACCTCCCCCTCAAGCAATGAGTTCCACAAGGAGCAGCCATTTTCTATGGCTTGGGTTTCATTGGATTCTTCCTATGGAATTCACGAACCTTGATTTTTGCTCTCTAAATATTTTTTGTAAGTTCCCAAGTACGACCACTAGCATCATACCCCTTCCAATGAATACGGTATTTCAATCTTCCTCGATAGAATCTTGAATCTAAGACATGCTCAACCTCAAATTCTTCATGATCCTCAATCTTGATAGGTGGTGAAGGATAGGTTCTCTCTTGAGCTTCCTTGAGTTCTTCACAAGATAGATCCTTCAAACATCTAGTGGTACATTGTGGTGCTTCCAAGATCTTTGATGGAGAGACTTGAGTACGCTTACCTCTTTGATTGAACATGAAGTGCTCCTCATCTTTTACCTTCTTGTTATCTTTATAATACGTATACTCCATATCATTGGTAATGACTTCTTGGGCTTCAAGGATTCTTGATTCAAATTCTTGAGGAAAAATGTCTTGATTATTCAACACTTTTGGCTCTTGGACTTGGCTTTCTTTGAACAATTGACTTCACTTCATCTATGAGGCCACTTTGAAATTGATTAACTAGATAATCTTCTTGATATTTGGATCCTTGAAATAAATTTATGAAGTCTGATGCGAATTCTGCAACTAGGCAATCACCTTGTTGTAGTCTCCTTTCCAAATCTTCGAGTTTTCGATATACATCATTCAAATTAAACTCAATATTTCTGGGTATGGATATGGTATCCATCATTCTTCACACAGTCTTGATGTGGATAGACTTGCCAAAATGTAAGGGGAGCACTAGATTGTGCTCTCTGACTATACTAGACAAGATTTCAAAAATATGCTTTTGATTACAAGATCACCCACATAGGGAAAATAGTACAAGAATATGTGGTTGATACAAGAAGTCCCACAGCTCGGGATTGATAGGTATAGATAACTCAACTAGAGATGATACAAGAGATCCCACAACCCAAGATCGTAGGTCTGGAGCAAGATCTCTAGATTACAAGAACTCCCTTCAGGGAGACTAGTGTTGGCAAGACTAAGAATCAATGTGGCCAATCCCTCCTTATATAGGTTTCCCAATGGCGGTTCTAGGGCAATTACAAGTTGATGATGTCATCAATGATGTCATCAATAAAAAACAAGACCTCTGAGTGTCATAATTTAGCAAATAGACATTCAATATTGGGATTTTGGCAGATTCTGGATGCAATGGAAGCATTGGTTTCTCCAAATTCTGAACCAATCATGAGATATATAAAGTGACATGGAATCTAAGGTTTAGGATGGTTTTCTCTGTGTCCATGACACATCCCATAACTTTTGAGGTTGTAGTCCTTCATACGATGGGCAATAGATTTCATATGGTATAATGAATTTCTGATTTTTTTTTACTATGTTTAAATATAGTGTTATCTTGTGTAACATTTTTCATAAGATATTATATCGTTTTGTGTTGCACGACCTGTTTAATAAGATATTTCATTATCACTGTGTTGTGGCGACTCAACTATGTTCTCAAAAAAGAAGAAAAAAACATAATTTTCTCTAAAAATAAAAAACTTAAGAGTATGTATAGTCAAAGAAATAAATATACCTCTCAAGTAAGGGCCGGGTGTGAGCCATCAAAGGCCAAAAGAGGCAGAGGACTAGGGGAGAAAAAGGCTTACAAAAAAAAAAGAAACAAGTGACAATAAGATCAACTATTTGTGATCTTATGTATAGATGCAAGCATAGGGGAATTTAATGAGGTAGAATGGGGTTATGATTGTAAGACAGTAGTAACGCAATATAACATAGGAGGAGTAGCAGAGAAGATAATAGATATAAGAGAATCTCAACAATTTTCTACTAACAACAAGTACAAAGATGATGGCATTGTCCACCCGTGCGCTCTCAAGGTAGAGCTTAAATGGTGATCTAGACAAGTCTAGATAGGGAGATACAAGGTAGAGGTATGCTGGCTCAATTCGATGTCTCAGGTAGTGTAGAAGTCAGGTATATATAGGATCATGGGTGGCCTTCACTGGACGGCTATATATGGGCAGTAGAGCGTGGGCGGCCACTGCCCGCGTAATTGCCATACACGGCTTAGGCTGGTTGAACCGACCTAACAAATATAAATGATTTCTGACTCTGATAGGGAATATTCCATGGAATATTCCCTTTACTATCGCATCGAGGGCGCTGCCCCCGGACTCCCACTAGGGGGCCCGCTGGCCCCCTTGGACCCCCCAGCCAGGGCTGCTCATCGTTGCCCTGGACCCCACAATTGAGGACCCTGGTAACTCCCTTTCCTTACAATACCTTACATGGTTCAATATGACCTTCATCCAACATGCAAGTTGGGATTCCCATCAATTGGGTAATGCACGCTTGGCTTCTCCTCATAATGAGGGCCTTATAAAATATGGATACAATCATGAGGGGTAGACATTGATCATATACTAACACCCCCCTCAATGTTTAGCGATGATAAATCAAGTAGGTCTCGGTCCTATGCCCATCTATTGAAGATGCCTGTTGAGCTACTCTCTTCCAAGTGCTTTAGTGAATATGTGAGCACAATTTGCCTCTATTGGGCAATATTCTAGCTCCACAATTTCATCTTCAATTAACTCACGAATGTAATGGTACTGTACTTCTATGTGCTTGGTACGAGCATGAAATATTGGGTTCTTTGAAATAGCCATACAACTTTGATTATCACACGAGTACAGTTGCCATATTTGATGGAAAGCCTAGATCTGCAAGAATTCTCCTTAACTAGACTGCCTCACCAGAAGCAAAACAAGTTGCTTTGTACTCTGCTTCAGTGGAGGAGAGTGTGAGTCTTGGTTGATTCCTACTTACCCAAGAAAATATTCTTGAACCAAGTGAGAAACAATATCCAGAAATTGATTTTCTAGAATCACAATCTCCAGCCCAATCTGAATCACAATATCCTTGAAGTGTATCACCTGTGGTATAAAAAATACCAAAACCCAAGGTTCCTGCAATGTATCTTAGAATTCACATTCCAGCATTCGAGTGACTCTCCTTAGGTTTGTTGGAAAACCTGCTTAACACTCCAACATCATAGCAAATGTCTGGTCTAGTGTTGCACAGAAAAATAAGACTTCCAACAAGCTTCCTATACTTCTTAGCATCTACATCACGCATGTTATCATCCATAGATAGCTTATGATTTATCTCCATAGGTGTGCTAGTTGGTTTGCAGTCCATCATTCCAAATGCCTTGAGAATTTCTTTGGAATATTTTTGTTGTGAGATGAAAATGCCATCCTTCCTTTGCCATACTTCGATTCCCAGACAAAAAATGGAGTAGACCTAAGTCTCTCATTTCAAACTCAGTTCCCAAGCTGATCTGAGTTTGATTGATGAGTTCTTGATGATCTCATGTAATGATAAAATCATCTACATATACAATGACAACAACTAGCTTGCTATCCCTTTTTGTTACATACAAGTTAGCATCAGAAGTTCTTCTTTCAAAACTCATATTTTTGAAAAAAGTATCTATCCGTTGGTACCAAGCCCTTGGAGCTTGCTTAAGTCCATACAAAGCTTTCTTCAACCTGCAAACTTTATTTTCTGAACTGGGCACCTCAAATCCTGGTGGTTGAGATACATATACCTCCTCCTTGAGGTGACCATTCAAAAATGCAGATTTTGACATCCATCTAGAAAATAGGCCAGGCCTTTTGTGCAGCTACTACAAGTACCGTCCGAATAGTTGTCATGCGTGCTATTGGTGCAAAAGTTTCTTGAACATCAAATCCTTCGATCTATGAAAAACCATGTGAAACCAATCTTGCCTTATACTTTTCTAATGTTCCATTCGCTTTATACTTAGCTTTCCAAATCCATTTAGTACCTATTACCTTTTTCTTTGGTGGCAAGTCAACTAGATCCCATGTATCATTTTTTAGTATATTATCAGACTCAGACTGCATTGCCGCTCTCCAACTTGGATCATCAAAGGATTCTTCAATGGTGGTAGGTTCCTTTATCGAGCCCATGATAGCTTCCATTAGAGCCATGTTAACAATGTGTTCTGAGGCTCTTCTTTTCTCCTCTATTCTCTTTGATCTTCGTAATCCATTCGAGGATGATTCTGGCACATCTACATGTGGATTGTGATCATCAAAGAGCTATTGTGCCCACTTTGGTAGTGGCTTATGCTATGCAGCTACAACTGGATGGCTTTTTATTGAGGAAATTTCTCCATCAGATGTTTCCTCCTCCTCAACTTTAACCTGTCTTTTGATGGGCACAAGGTGAGATATTTCTCTGTTTGATGAGATAGTAGATTTACCTTTATCTTCTACTAAGTGTGGTCATTCATCAAACACCACATCTCGATTGACAAAAATCTTCCTTGCCTCAGGATCCCACAACCTGTATGCTTTTGACTCTTCACTATATCCTAGGAAGACACACTTTTTGCTTTTTGAATCCAACTTTGATCTTGTTGAATCAGGAATATGTACATAACAGAAACAACCAAAAATTCAGAAATGCAAAACTGGGCTTCTTACCAGAATATGCTTCTTGAGGAGTCATTCCGTTTAGTGCTTTTGGGTAGCTTCGATTGAGGATGTAGACTATTGTATTGATTGCTTCTTCCCAGAATGAATCAGGCATGTCCTGAGCCTTTATCATACAACGAGCCATTTCAACTATTGTCATGTTCCTATGCTCAACAACACCATTTTGTTGAGGTGTATGAGCTGTGGTAAGTTGCCTTTTCACACCACGCTCCTTACAGTAATTATTGAATTCTGCTGACAAGAATTCACCTCCTCTATCTATTCTGAATTTCTTCAGTTTCCTTCCTGATTCATTTTCCACAAACTTATGCCACATTTTAAATTTTTCAAAAGCATCAGCCTTCTCTCGAATGAAATAAACCCACATCTTTCTACTATAATCATCGACTAACAGCAAAAAGTAGAAAGATCCTCCTAAAGCAGGTGTAGACATTTTATCGCAGAGATCAGCATGTACCAACTCTAGAGGAGCTTGAGATCGATTGCTGCTTTCTCTTGGAAATGTCTTTCGTTGTTGCTTGCCCATCATACAAGCTTCACAATGTTCCTGCAACTTTGAAAATGCAGGCAAATGAGCAACCATCCTTGTTCTTTGCATCTCCTTCAAAACTACAAATTCGAGATACCCAAATTGTTGGTGCCATAACCTACTTACATCTTTATCTTCTGTAGCAATTAAGGCACTTAACTCATACAAGTTATCACTTCTTATGCCTTTACCTACTACATTACCTGATGAATCCATGATTTTTGCACCACTCTTATTGAAGTGAACTTCGAGTCCACGATCTGTTATTGCAGAAACTGACAAAAAATTTCTTTTAAGTGTAGATACATAGAGAACATCAGATAACTTTTTCTCAACACCTGGAGAAGTGATAAAAGAGATGGTTCTAGTTCCTTTCGCTAGACACTTGGAGTTATTTCCCACCACTACATTGATGAATTCCCGCAAAGGCACTAGGGAACTATACCAATCCTTTTTACTGGTCATATGGCAAAAATCTCCACTATCTAAAATCCATGGTTCATCAACACGAGCTTGAGCAGATGAGCATACCTCTTCAATAGCTACCCATAGTTCCAACTCTGTGTTGTTTGCAGACTCTTTGTTCTTCCATGATGATTTTACAGTCCCATTCCATTCATCAGCTTGCTTCTTTCTGCAATCCTTGATGGCATGGCCTTTCTTTTCACAATAGAAGAAACTTCCTGTGAACTTCTTTTCTTTGGCTTCTTCTTTGATCCATTAGAAGAGCCTTTACCTTTTGCATTTGCTGAGAATGTGCCATCACTTGTACTTTGCTAATTCTTCAACTGCATCTCCTCTTCTAAAAGCATAGCACAAAACTCTCAAATGTAAGGGGAGTTCGTCTTACCTGAGTGTTAAGGGATGTTACTAATCCATCATACTTTCCTAGAAGAACACGTACACATCTTCGAGCCAGCTCTTCTGGTGTTATAACAACACCAACTACACCCAACTAATCTTGACGATGTTTTATCCATTTGATAAAATCTTTAGCCTTTTCACAATCAGAATGCTTTTCATTTGCCAATTGATTTTCTAAATTTTGTATCCTAGTGTGGTTCTTGGTCTCATATTGACGAGCCAATATGCCCCAAGCCTCATGTGCTTTAGTAGTATGTTGAACTAAAGTAAGCACGGAATCACTTACACTAGTGACAATTGCACATAATGCATCAGCATTCTGCCTCTTCCAAGCTCATAGAAGATCTAGATCTGACTGAGTCATCAATCTTGAATTTGTTGGATCTTCAACTGGTATAGGCTATGGATCCAATCCCATTCATCCCATGACAGTGTCAAGTAATACATAGGAGTCCAAAATTGCAGAAATTTTGAACTTCCAGAGTGTATATTTGGTTCCATCCAGCTTCCCTTCAGTGAATGCAGGTGGGCGAATTCGAATAGGTGCAGCATTAACATTAGCTGAAACTCCAAGACCAGTGTTCGACGATGAACCCATCATGTAATCACTCGAATAATCTACTGATATTCTAGTCTACTAGTAGGCTAAAATAATGATACTTCTCAAGCTATTTGAATCTTATTGCTCTGATACCATGTAAGAAAATAGTTACACAATATAACACAGGAGTAGTAGTAGAGAAGATAATAGATATAGGAGAATCTCAACAATTTTCTACTAACAGCAAGTACAAAGATGATGGCATTGTCCACCCGTGCGCTCTCACGGTAGAGCTTAAATGGTGATCTAGACAACTCTAGATAGGGAGATACAAGGTAGAGGTATAATGGCTCAATTCGATGTCTCAGGTAGTGCAGAAGTCATGTATATATAGGATCATGGGTGGCCTTCAGTGGATGGTTATACATGGGCGGTAGAGCGTGGGCGGCCACCGCCCATGTAATTGCCATACACGGCTTAGGCCGGTTGAACTGACCTAACAAATATAAATGATTTCTGACTTTGATAGGGAATATTCCATGGAATATTCCCTTTACTATCACACCGGGGTGCTACCCCCGGACCCCCAGCCAGGGATTCTCACCGCTACCCCGGACCCCACAATTGGGGACCCTGGTAACTCCATTTCCTTACAATACCTTACATGGTCCAATATGACCTTTATCCAACATGCAAGTTGGGATTCCCATCAATTGGGTAATGCACGCTTGGCTTCTCCTCATAATGGGGGCCTTACAAAATGTGCATACAATCATGAGGGGTAGACATTGATCATATACTAACAATGATCCTTTTACTTTTTTAGTTTGAAGAAGGTGTCAACATAGACCACATAAGTAATATCTTCTTCATCTGATGGCTTTTTTTATAAAATATAGGCTTGGAGAGCTTGTTTGTTTACAAGAAAACATGGTTGAGGCCCCTTTAAGATTATGGGATTTACTTACCTCAGTATCTATGGTGGTCTTTACCATTTTTGGCACAACAAGTGCTTGATCATCCATCTCATAGAGCTGGTGGTAAGGAAAGGTCCATGTGATAATGAAGCTTACACTTGTAAAATTATTAACATAAGTAACCTATTTAAACCCATAGCTCCCCAAACGCTTCATTCTAGAAAAGCTTTATTTGTACTCTCAATACAAATGAGGTATATATTTTCCCCCAATATTATATCTCTCGAGGTGAAGGATATCGTATGCATTCTAGACTAGATATTAAAGTAATCCAAATAAATATTTGTATGGGGAGAGGAACAAAGAACATGAACCAAATCTTCACTATCAAACTAGAAGGGCTGCTCGGAATAAGTACTAATGAATTTATTAGCTTTAACTCTGATCCACACAACTTTGTGCATAATTAGATGCTAAAAAACTTCAAAGAAGAGATTAGTAAATTCTATATCAAGCAATGAGTTAATTTCTATGCTATTAACATTAGTTTGGTACAAATAGGACACTTGTGCCTTTTTTGACAATTTCTCAAACAATCCCACACATTCTACAAAGACAGTCTAAAAAAAAAATCATTAGCATATTTATTAACTATAATAGAAAATCTAATGAAAAATTGTAACATACATTAAGTCATATTTTTAGTTCATGTTAATAGCCTCCTAAGATACCTTGGTAGTGAACACGATGAAAATTCTTAATCAAATTTGATTTTTATTAAAAAAGAAAAATCCTTTGTATGAAAGACAAGCTATACATATTCTAGCACATAGTATGAAACTCAAATTCAATTAGAAAAATCATTTTCAAATCTAATAAATCAATTATTTTAACTCTATGCACCAAAAATAGCAACTAAGTTCTACACATATGATCTCAACAAACTTATGCACATCCATGAAGTTGTACAAATATGCTACCAAAACAAACTACTATGAATTTATCTACAAAAAATAATGATGAAGGCCTGCATATACAATTCAAAAAAAAATTATGGACATCATCCAATGTGTACATGTTCAAGTTAGCAACCAGACAATGTATAATGGAACAAATCAAGGTTTACACATGCAAGGCTAAAGCATTTATGGAAATCTACTAGAATTTTCACATCTTTGAACACCACCAAAAGTCTTCGTTTGTGTGGGCATCAACCAAATTTTACACATACAATAATGACTAATTCATGAGACAATGCATGGACTATTGGAGTTTGAGGTCTACGGAAGCACATGAATAGCACAAGGAAGAAGAAGAAGCTTGGAGCACAACACACAATACTGAATGTATTACCACTAGAATGTACAAAAGATATATGAAATGTTAGGGCTATAGGCGTATATACAAGTCGAGGAAAAAAACCTCCTAAAGAGAGAAAAAGTGCCCCGATGGTCCTAGAGTGTTCACACACATCACTACCTACATAACTTTTTACTCTAGTGCTAGTTAGAGGTTTTTTCCCCATGTTACCACTTACATGATTCACTTATATGTGGTGGTACTTTGTACTTAGGGATATTATTCAACTCTTACTTCAGTTAAGCTTATCATCAATTGAGAGAGCTATTCCAACCATTCATCTTCTCCGTGTGTGTTGTTGCATTTGTGCTCTTTGTGTGTGCTTCTCGTGTGTCTCTCACACTTCTACCCAACAATGGTATCAGAGCAAGTTTAGCTCCTTCTCAAGTTTTGGTTTTTCGCATCGCTGCACGCCAGCACTTTTAACAGTGCAAATCGACTTCGAATCATAGAACAGTGAAATTTAGTAGCCAAGAAATATTTTCAACAGCTGCACTGATGTTTGACCCCCATTCAAAGCCATTCATGCAATCAGAATTGTCATCAAAGTGACGGTTTGTGAGCTGAAATTTCAGCATTCATTTCAGCTTTCATCGAAGTAAAGGTTTTGAAGTAATGAGATGTGACAAGCTTATGCCTCTACATCAATGTGCCACTTGGGATCTCCAAGTATCTTTTATTTTGCACCATGTGCAAAAATTTTTCACTTCAAGGAAGCATTACTATACCTTAAATAGAAGACACATGTGTTGAAATTTAAAACCAATGCATGTATCTATTTGCACTAAAAAACTTAAGGTTCTTATAAATTGGGAGAACATGTGATTATCCTCTTCAACAGATAACAATTGAGATTCGTTCAAGTACCTCATGAGGCACCATAATTTTCTCTCTTCAACAAATAACACTTGAGATTCATTCAAGTACCTCGTGAGGCACCATAATTTTCTCTCATAAATTTAAGAGATGCAAATGATAGGGAATCATTACATGGCCCTATGTGAAGGCACATCCATTGTTTTACCCATGCAAAATTTGATCTTCCATGTGATCATTGTTGGCACTTCGAAAGGAAGCACATGTTTGGTGGGGGAAAGATGTGGTAGTGATTGAGGCCATGCGCCCTCATCAATTCATGAAGATGGAGTATTCAAATCTTGGTGTGGAGATGTATTCATATATTTAGGTAGTGATGTGTGTGAACACTCTAGGACCAACGGGGCACTTTTTTCCCTCTTTAGGAGGCTTTTTTCCCCCGGCTTGTATATACGCCTATTGCCCTAATGGGCTACTTATCTTTGTACATTCTATGGTAATACATTCAGTATTGTGTGTTGTCCTCCAAGCTTCTTCTTCTTCCTTGTGTTGTTTGCATGCTTCCGTAGACGTCTATCTCTAACAATTGGCATCAGATCAGGTCGTCGCTTCATCTAGGATGCCGTCGACACTCCTCCATTTGCAATCCTAGAATCGCACGAATTTTGGTGAGCTTTCGAATGCACTATCGAAGCACTTGTGCATGCTATTTCCTCTTTTTGTGCCAAAGGTATATACTAGTTTCTATTCGCCAGTATAAGCGTCTCGAAGTTTGATATAGATCTAGAGGAATTCGGCTAGGCAATGATGTTCAACTTTTTGAGATACAATCAATTTTCTGCATCAAGGTATTTTAGTCACCAGCCATGGCTGAAAGCAGCGATCTATTCCGTATATTGGCTGTCGAGGATAAGTTGGATGGTACCAACTACCCATTATGGGCTTATATAATGCGACATGTGTTGGTTGCAAAAGGATTGTGGAACATTGTGCAGGGTGTCGAAAAACGTCCTATCACACCTGCAACTGCTACAACTGCAGGTACTAAAGCTGATGCAAAAGGTGTCGAAGATGATGATATTCTACATATTCCTGTTCGTGCTACGATTTCTACTGCACCTACTGTAGAGCATATTCGTTGGGATGGCAGAGATGCCCAGGCACATGCATTGATAGCTTTGTCTGTCAAACATGCCATTATTCCTCACATTCTCTCTTGTAGAATAGCTAAGGATTCTTGGGATACACTTAACACATTGTACCAAGCTAGGAATGAGGCTCGTGTTGCTTACCTCCAAAAACAGTTGGAGAGTGAGCACATGAATGAAGATGATTCTATGGACAGTTTCCGAATGAAGATCAAAGACTTGAAGGAACAGTTGATTTTTGCTAATGAGGTTATACCAGATAGCTCACTTGTGCAGACCGTTCTGAATGGTCTTCTTGATTCATATCAAAGTTTTGCTTCTACTCTTTGGTTGATGATGAAAGGCAATCCAAATGCCTTATCATTTGAGGAGTTAGTCTCTGTTCTATTGTAGGAAGATCAGTTGAGGCAGAATAGATCCATTATGCGAGTTGCAGATCAAGCTTTCCTGGATAGCCAGAAGGGCAAAGGAAAATGGAGCTCTTCAACTAATAAGCAGAAATCTGCTAATTCTGCACATTCGAAGAAGGAAGATAAAGATGAGAAGAAATCAGAAAAGCAGAAATTGTTTTGTAAGTAGTGTAAAGGGAATGATCATATCATAAAGAACTGTCCAAAACTCGTTGCTAAAGAGGCAAAGAAGAAAGAGTCTGGAATGGTTGTTGCAGAGGCCTCTACACCAAAAACAGAGTCTACTAATCTTGTGCAGGAAGAAGAATGGGCGTTTACTACTGTCTGCAGTTTTGACCCATCTTCTCATGAGCAGTGCATGTCTGCAGTAGACTCAGATGTTTGGTATTTTGACAGTGGGGCGACCAAACATATTACCTCGCAGTGCAGTTTCTTCTCTTCACTCGAGTCTACCCCTACAGGGAATACTATTACATGCGCCAACAACTCCTCTTATCCTGTTATGGGAGTTGGTAAGATCATTTTGACTACTGCTGATGGTAGTTCTTTCACTTTGTCATATGCTTTATTTGTGCTAGGGATCAAGAAGAACTTGTTATGAGTTTCTGCATTAGCCAAGATTGGCTTGGTTGTGAAATTTGTTGATGACAGGTGTATAGTTCATGATCTGTCAAATGGCGATGTGATTATTGCGTCTGGCATTTTATGTCGTGGGCTGTATAAGCTCATAGACTATGAAAGATCTCTTAATGATTCAGCATGTGCAGTACATGATTCTCAGGCTATGTTAGATGCAAAGCTTTGGCATGCATGCTTTGGTCATCTGAATTTTGTTAGTTTGCTACGCCTATAGAAATATGAAATGGTGTCCTCTTTGCCCAAACTTGAGGCACTTGGAAAACATGTTTGTGAAGGTTGTATTTTGGGCAAAATGCAGCGTTCCTCATTTCCAAAAGATGGTTCAGTTCGGGCTACTCAAAAATTGAAGCTTGTACATAGTGATGTTTGTGGTCCTATGCAGACACCTTCTTTTGGAAATTATCTTTACTTATAAGGCAAGGCTTGTTGCAAAGGGTTATGCACAAGAAAGAGGCATTGATTTTGATGAGACCTTTGCACCTACATGCCGTATGACTACTGTTCGGAGCATCTGTGCACTTGTAGCCCATCATGGTTGGAATGTACATCAGTTGGACATTAAAACTGCATTTCTGAATGGTGACTTGCATGAAAAACTGTATGTTTTTCAGCCCTGTGGCTTTGTGGAGAAAGGGCATGAAAATCAGGTGTGCAGGTTAAAAAAGGAATTATATGGTTTAAAGCAAGCACCACGTGCTTGGTATGATAAGATTCATGCCTATCTGATTGCACATGGTTTTGAGAACAGTCCAACTGAAAGCACCTTATATGTTAAGTGTGCTAATGATGTAATTTTGATCATTGTTGTCTATGTTGATGACATGCTGCTCACTGGTCCTATTGAGAAGCATATTGCTGATTTTAAGGTTGATTTGCATGCCTCATTTGAGATGTCTGATTTGGGCATTTGCATCATCATTTGGACATTCAGTTTATGCATGTTGATGGTGGAATGGCTTTGTGTCAAATGAAATATATTGACACATTATTGCAGCATTTTGGCCTTGAAGACTGTAAGCCTATTGCTACTCCTATGGAGACAGGTTTACGATTGAGTCTTCATGATGCTAAAGATGCATTTTATGTTGTTCTCTATCAGCAGGATGTTTGCTGCTTGATTTATTTATGCATTACTTGGCCAGATATTCAGTTTGTTGTCTCATAGATGAGCAGGTTTATGCATTGCCCAGGTGTCAAGCATTGGCAGTCGGTTAAGCGCATCTTTCGCTACTTGAGTGGTACTCGGCTACTTGGGTTGTTTTATCCCAAGGGGGGATCACTACCGCCAGATTTGCATGCTTTTTCTAACTTAGATTGGGCTGGTTTCTATGACACTCGTGTGTCCACTAGTGGCTTTTGCTTCATGCTTGGTAGCTCATGTATATCTTGGTTGAGCAAGAAGCAGCCTACTGTGGCCACTTCTAGTTGTGAGGCTGAGTATAGGGCAACTTTCACAGTGACTATTGAGTGTGTGTGGCTCAGACACCTTATGGCTGATTTGGGTGTTGGTCAGTCTTCTGCCACCACCATCTTCATTGACAGTCAGAGCGCATTGGCAGTTGCAAGGAACCTGGTGTTCCATGCTCGCACTAAGCACATTGAGGTGCATTATCATTATGTCAAGGAGAGGTTCTCTGTTGGGGAGATCAGCTTGGCATATGTGCCCACGCAGGAGAACATTGCAGACCTTTTCACAAAGGCTCTACCTAGGGAGAAGTTTGAAGCTTTCTGCAAAGCTTTAGGCTTACTTCCTTTTGTGGAGCATGGCTTGGAACTTCCTTATACATGAGTGTCAGCTACTTGTTCATCGCATCACTCCTAGGGGGGATTTGTTGATATATTTAGGTAGTGATGTGTGTGAACACTCTAGGACCACCGGGGCACTTTTCTCCCTCTTTAGGAGGTTTTTTCCCCCCGTCTTGTATATACGCCTATTGCCCTAATGGGCTACTTATCTTTGTACATGCTTTGGTAATACATTCATTATTATGTGCTTCAAGCTTCTTCTTCTTCCTTGTGTTGTTCGCGTGCTTTCGTAGACGTCTATTTCTAACAAGATGAAGACTTCAAAGTAAATGTGGAGATGAAGACTTCAAAGTAAATGGTTATCAAATGTATTTTCATGAAGCCTTTAATTCAAGTGGCTCAAATATATTCAAATGATGGCGATGAAGAAGGGGAACAAGTAGCAACAAACACATTCAAATTTCGATACTTTTTGGCACTTCAATACTTATGTAAAAGATCATATAGAAAGCACATGTGTTTGTTTGTTAAGAGAAAATAAAGGGATTTGATTGGTCCATTTAAGTCAAGCATGGATCAAAGGGTAATTATTTCCTATAAAAGGAGAAGCATTTTCACTTGTTTTTTTCTTCTTTCCTAGTCTTGAGAGATTGAGTGGTATAAGCAATTTGAGAACTTGTGAGCTTTAATTATCCTTGAGAAACCACTTTGTGAGAAAACTCTCATGAATCATTTGATTCATCGATCTTTGTACTCATTCCATGTTTTATTATCAAGATAAATCTTCATCTTTGAGCACATATGCCATAGGTTGAAAGCTTGTAAAAGTGACAATTTCGTGAATTTTCTACCTCAAAAGCATGTCAATTCAACTTTTTTGTAAGTCTTTGCATAAAGCAAACCAAGTTAAGTATTCTATTCCATGATTCACTTTTATTTACATGATCTTTAATTGTAAACTTTGCATGATTAGTTGGTTTTGATCATTTAATGATGTGCATTTTCATGAAGTGATGAAACTTTACACAAGGACTCCTTGTGAGCAAGCTTTCATCTCATGAACACCTCCCATAGAGAAAGAAACCTTTCCAAAACATTTGGAGAGGTTCTTCCTACATTTCAATGATTGGGCATTTTTTGTCCTTTAAACCATCTTTGAGGTCACTTGGGCATTGAAATAGGATTTATTCTCAAGGAGATTCTTGTGCCCGATTCATTCTGATACATAAAACATTCTTGAAACATCCATGTGATGTGTCCATATGCCTTACATGTGCGCATATGGCATAGGGAGGCAAAAAAGAAGAAAAAACATACCATAGAAGTGTGGGAGGAGGACCTACATATTTTTTGCATGCCCTTCGCTCGTGTTTCTTTGGCAGGGCTTTTTTTGGCCTCCCTATGTCATAGATAATACATCTAGTGTGATTGCATACAAATAATGGATGACAGATGCTTCCAAAAATTTTAAAAAATCAACCAACTTTGAAATATGACATCACATAACAATTTATAGAGACAATGGAAAAAAGAATTGGGCAACTGTTTATTGTTTCATTAATTGATGTTATCACAACAATTGGCTTTGAGATTTTCAATGAATAATTTTCAATGCTCCAAAGCCATACGTAGGGTGTGAGTCAAAATAGACTTTGCTATTTCATCACTATTTTTCAACCCTAAACCTAGATATACACCTATTTGACCTAAGCATTTTTTGCAAAGGTTGGAGCCTAAAGTTGCAATTACATGGTACTTTTTAATGAAGTGGACACAATTGGTCCTCTATGTAATGGTTGAGAAACAAAGCATTTTATTCAGGGACTTTAGACACCATGCCATGAAGTGTCCTTGAAGACTATATTCTTTATGGATATTTACAAAAATGTTATATGGGAAGTTTCTCAATGTAGTTTGCAAGCGAAGAGCCATCTCCATAGGACGCTTGACCCCCTCCACTCCTAGCCGCAAACTTGTCAACTTCAATCACCTCCTACACAAATTTGTGAGATCGTTGACTATATGAAATTGTAAGAATGAATAACAATTGAAAATACTTGCATCTTGAACTTTTTCTTCCTCTTATCCTCTCTCTAGAAAATGTAAAGTAATGCTAGAGTGGGACATCTCACTCTACTGAGTGATTGATGAAGTAGGAACCTTTGAATATAATATCCTTTCTTGCACATTATTGAGTTCTTGTTCAATGATTTGTTGAAGTTCCCTTGTAAATATGTCATCACAAACCAATTTTATTGTGTCTTCCATTGTTCACCAAATGGCAAACATTTCTTTGCCAATAATTTGGAGTTTCTATCCAAAGTCCACTTTGACATGGGAGAAAAGAAACTTGGGCATTCATTGAGTTGTAACCTGAACACCTTTTCACCATCATGCAAAAAAAATGTCCCTCAATAAGAACGATTGAAAAAGTTTCTAATTCCACCCTGGTACAATCCCTTTTGGTTCTACACAGGTGGATGGTACAATTGCTTCTTCCAATTTATCATTGAAACATTGAGGATAAATTGTTTTGATTGCTTATCTCTTTAATAAGAGATTCAAGGTGTAAGGAATTGAACTCACAACCTCTTGGTTAGGAATGTGATGGGCTAACCACTTGCCCCAAAAGCCATGGTTGAGGATTCCTTCCTAGTCCTCTCTCTTAGGGTGTAGTTGAACCATCTCCTATTTGTGAAGGGTGTGGTTCAACCATTTCCTACCTATCACTTTATTACATTCTTTTCCCCTTGGTCAATCATTGTCCTCAATGATCTTGTATCCCTTTAGCATTGGTAATCAGCCCCTTGAGCTCCCTAGGTACCCTTGAATTGATGTCCTCAATCTTGCATAGTTTCTTGAACCTTGTTCACAACCTTGGTCTCTTGAACCCTTGCTCTCAACCTTGGTATCTTGGACCTTCTTGTTCACAACCTTGGTGTCTTGGGTCCTTGATCTCAACCTCAGTCTTGAACCTTGTTCTCAATCATGTTCAGTATCTTGAACACTCAATCAAGTGCTACACAAGGTTTCCCAAAGACTTCACACTTCTAAGATACCTCATTATATAAGTTCCTTTTGAGAGAGCTTTCCAGTATCTTATATGCCTCAATCCAACCTACAGATTGAGAGATACACCTCAATCTCTCTTGGATAGAGTTCTCAAAGCGTTGCCTTCCCAATTTCTACCCTTTCACATGATAGAGTGCTGAAGCGCCTTTTTTAGGGGCCATTGGGTCAATGCACCTTTCCCAAGCCTACTTTCTAGGCTTTGATACCAATGTAAGGAATTGAACTCACAACCTCTTGGTTAGGAATGTGATGGGCTAACCACTTGCCCCAAAAGCCGTAGTTGAGGATTACTTCCTAATCCTCTCTATTAGGGTGTAGCTCAACCATCTCCTATCTGTCAAGGGTGTGGTTCAACCATCTCCTTCCTATCACTTTATTACACAAGGGTTCTTGGGGTGTTTCCCTTTTATCGGCAACAAACCCACCCATTAGAACATGAGGGATGTTGTTGGAAAAGATGGATGGATACCTCAAGGAAGTGAGGTGGTACTGCTAAAACCTGCTTTGTACCAGCCTTGATGCACTTCATACTTATAAAATAAGACCTTTTAGCTTGCAACTGACACCAAGAAGGTACCTATGTACTTTTGGAATTGATTCTTGAAACAATCAATCTAAAACAAACTAATTCAAGAATAACTAGTGTTGAAAAACTTTCTATTTTAGTCCATACACCTGTTGGTTCTTCTACTCAGAGCTCACAACATAGTGACAATTGGCAAAATTTCTTTTGGGGTAATTCAATTAGCTTAGATAGCTAATGATTGCAAGTGGAATCATTTAAAATGATCAACTATGCTCTAAGAAATAACTTTAGCAAATTACATCTTACCCCCGATATTTTAGGAACCAACGAGTAGATGACTAGTGAGCACTTCGAAGGTGATTTCTCCCTCATGCCTAAACCAAATGCCTTGAAATGTTTACAATACAAAGCAGACTTCAAGCTTGTTCCAATAAGCCAAAGACTATGTAAAATGGTTGAGTATTCACTGAGATATGACCAAAGAAGTTGACTCTTCTAAGTAGTCATATGGAGAAGTAGACAGAGATGTTCAATGAGCTATATGTATTATAGAACATAATTGTACATAGTTATTGGCATTGTAATTGTTGGAGTTGGATGTCTGCCGAAGCACGCAAACATCACAAGGAAGAAGAAGAAGCTTGGAGCACAACGCACAATACTGAATGTATTACCACTAGAATGTATAAAGATAAGTAGCCCATTAGGGCAATAAGCATATATAGAAGCCAAGGGAAAAAACCTCCTAAAGAGGGAAAAAAGTGCCCCGGTGGTCCTAGTGTGTTCACACACATCACTACCTAAATATATCAACAAATCCCCCCTAGGATTGATGCGATGAACAAGGAGCTCGCACTCATGTATAAGGAAGTGCCAAGCTATGTGGAAATCACTCCACAAAAGGAAGTAAGCCCAAAGCTTTGCGAAAAGCTTCAAACTTCTCCCTAGGCAGAGCCTTCATGAAAAGGTCTACAATGTTCTCCTGTGTGGGCACATACGCCAAGCTTATCTCCCCAACAGAGAATCTCTCCTTGACATAATGATAATGCACCTCAATGTGCTTAGTGCGAGCATGGAACACAAGGTTCCTCGCAACTGCCAATGCACTCTCACTGTCAGTGAAGATGGTGGTGGCAGAAGACTGACTAACACCCAAATCAGCCATAAGGCATCTGAGCTTTGCAAACTTAACAGTCGTTGTGAAAGTTGCCCTATGCTCAACCTCACAACTGGAAGTGGACACAGTGGGCTTCTTCTTGCTCAACCAAGATATACATGAGCTACCAAGCATGAAGCAAAAGCCACTAGTGGACACATGAATGTCATAGCAACGAGCCCAATCAGAGTCAGAAAAAGCATGCAAATCTTGCGGTAGGGATCCCCCCTTGGGATAAAACAACCCAAGTAGCCGAGTACCACTCAAGTAGCGAAAGATGCGCTTAACTGCCTATCAATGCTTCACTCCTAGGCAATGCATAAACCTACTCATCTGTGAGACAGCAAACTGAATATTTGGCCGAGTAATGCATAAGTAAATCAAGCATCCAACAGCCTGCTAATAGAGAACAGCATCAAATGCATCTCCAGCATCATGAAGGCTCAGTCATAAACCTGTCTCCATAGGAGTGGCAATAGGTTTGCAGTCTTCAAGGCCAAAACGTTGCAATAATGTGTAAATATATTTTGTTTGACACAAGGCCATTCCACCATCAACATGCATAAACTGAATTCCCAAATAGTGGTGCAAATGCCTCAAATCAGACATCTCAATTGAGGCATGTAAATCAGCCTTAAAATCAGCAATATGCCTCTCATGAGAACCAGTGAGCAGCATGTCATCAACATAAACCACAATGATCAAAAGCACATCATTAGCACGCTTAACATCTAAGGTGCTCTCAGTTGGACTGTTCTCAAAACCATGCGCAATCAGATATGCATGTATCTTCTCATACCAAGCACGTGGTGCTTGCTTTAAACCATATAAGGCCTTCTTTAACCTGCACACCTAGTTTTCATGCCCTTTCTGCACAAAGCCACGGGGCTGAAAAACATACACTTCTTCATGCAAGTCACCATTCAAAAATGTTGTTTTAATGTCCAAGTGATGTACATTCCAACCATGATGAGCTGCAAGTGCACAGATGCTATGACGAGTAGTCATTCGGCAAGTAGGAGCAAAGGTTTCATCAAAATCAATGCCTCTTTAGTGCCAATGGCCGTCTTGCCAGGAGGCAAGTCACATAAAGACCAAGTACCATTCTTCATTATAGCATCATATTCAGATTGCATAGCAACCATCCAATTTTCTGAATTTTGTGCTTCATCAAACGAGACAGTCTCATTCTCATCACAGAGACTAGATGCAGCCATAGCATAGCAATCTGATGCAAAAGAGGCACTATGAGAGCCTGATCGAGTACGATATGATAGAGGTGCATCTAATTTGCTGCCACGCAAAGTTTGCACTAGCCACTTTGGCATAGTTTTTGCCTCCTCACTATCAGCTCTCTCATCAACAAGTGCATCATGTAAATCTGCATAAAAAATGGGATGATCTGCATCATCACATGAAACCTGCAAAGGTTGAGAAGTTGCCTCATTAGGACCAACACTAGGCTGTCCACCTGTAAAAAGAGGCAGCAAAGTATCATACATGTCTTTGGAGCTAACAGATGTCTCCTTAGTACATGAAAGCAATGGCTGAATAGCATCTTCCACAAAAACAACATCATGGCTAACCACAATGCGTTTAGTCTGGATGATACAAATGATAACCTTTACTTTCAGAACTATACCCCAACAAAAATGCATTTTACTGCTTTATCATCCAATTTTCTACGATGTTGTTCAAGCACTAATGCATATGCCAAACAACCAAAAACATGCAAATGAGCAACAGATGGCTTGCGATCATGTCGAGCCTCATATGGAGTGATAGACTGCAGCACTTTAGTGGGACACCTGTTAAGTACATATGCTGCACATATGACAACCTCAAGCCAAAAACTACGTGGTAAAACCTGACTCTTGACCATACACCTCGCCATCTCCATGAGTTACCTATTCTTTCGTTCAGCAACTCCATTCTGTTGAGGTGTATATGGCACTGTATACTGGTGTTTTATCCCACATTCAGCTAGAAATGCATTGAAATCAAAGGACATATATTCCCCCCCTCAATTAGAACGAAGGGTGCCCATTTTACATGCTGACAGATTTTCAGCAAAAACCAAAAAGTGTTTGAAGCACATGAACACTTTGGACTTTGCCTTCAATGGATATACCCATGCATGCCTGGAAAAATCATCGATGAAAGTCACGAAGTAAAGATAATTTCCAAAAGAAGGTGTGTGCATAGGACCACAGACATCGCTATGTACAAGCTGCAATTTCTGAGTAGCCCGAACTAAACCATCTTTTGGAAAGGAAGAACACTTCATTTTGCCAAAAATACAGCATTCACAAACATGTTTTCCGGGTGTCTCTAGTTTGGGCAAATAGGACACCATTTAGGATTTCTACAGGCTTAGCAAACTAGCAAAATTCAGATGACCAAAGCGTGCATGCCAAAGCTTTGCATCTGACCTAGCCTGAGAATCATGTACTGCACATGCCAAATCATTTACAGATCTTTCATAGTCTATGAGCTTATATAGCCCACAACATAAAATGCTAGAAGCAATAATCATGTCACCATTTGACAGATCATGAACTGTACATATGTCATCAAGAAATTTCACAAACAAGCCAATTTTGGCTAATGCAAAAACTGATAACAGATTTTTCTTGATACTGGCACAAACAAAGCATCTGACAAAGTGAAGAACCTACCATCATAAGTAGTCAAAAAGATCTTACCAAGTCCCATAACAGGATAAGAGGAGTTGTTGGTGCATGTAATAGTGTTCCTTGTAGGAGCAAGCTCAAGTGAAGAGAAGAAATTGTGTTGCGAGGTAATATGTTTGGTCGCCCCACAGTCAAAGTACCAAACATCTGAGTCTACTACAGACATGCGTTGCTCAGGAGAAGATGGGTCAAAACTATAAACATTAGTAAATGCCCATTCTTCTTTCTACACAAGGTTAGCAGACTCTGTTTTTGGTGTAGAGGCCTCTGCAACAACCATTCCAACCTCTTTCTTCTTTGTCTCTTTAGCATCCAGTTTTGGACAGTTCTTTGTAATATGATCATTTCCTTTATAGTACTTGCAAAACAATTTCTGCTTTTCTAATTTCTTCTCATCTTTGTCTTCCCTCTTCGATTGTGCAAAATTAGCAGATTTCTGCTTACTACTTGAAGAGCTCCATTTTCCTTTGCCCTTCTGACTAGCCAAGAAAGCTTGATCTGCAACTCGCATAATGGACCTGTTCTGCCTAGACTGATCTTCTTGCAATAGAACAGAGACTAAATCCTCAAATGACAAGGCATTTGGATTGCCTTTCATCATCAACTGAAGAGTAGAAGCAAAACTCTGATATGAATTAGGAAGACCATTTAGAATGGTCTGCACAAGTGAGCTATCTGGTATAACCTCATCAGAAGAAATCAATTGTTCCTTCAAGTCTTTGATAAGCACCTTCATAGAATCACCTTCATTCATGTGCACACTCTCCAACTGTTTTCAGAGATAAGCAACACGAGCCTCATTCCTAGCTTGGTACAATGTGGCAAGTGTATACCAAGCATCCTTAGCTTTTCTGCAAGAGCGAATGCGAGGAATAATGGCATGTTTAACAGACAAATCTATGAATGCATGTGTCTGGGCATCTCTGCCATCCCAATGAATTTGCTCTGCAGTAGGTGTAGCCAAAACCACAGCATGAACAGGAATATGTAGAATATCATCATCTTTGACACCTTCTGCATCATCTTTAGTACCTGTAGTTGTAACAGTTGCAGGTGTGATAGGACGTTTTTCAACACCCTGCACAATGTTCCACAGTCCTTTTGCAACCAATACATGTCGCATCATATAAGCCCACAACGAGTAGTTGGTACCATCCAACTTATCCTCAATAGCCAACATACGGAATACATCACCGCTTTCAGCCATGGCCGGTGACTAAAATACCTTGATGCAAAAAATTGACTGTATCGCAAAAATTTGAACATAACTGCCCAGACAAATTCTGCTAAACCTGTAGTAGACTTTGAGATGCTTATACTGGTGAACCAAAACTGGTATATACCTTTGGCTCAAAAAGACAAAATAGCCTGCACAAGCATTGCAATAGTGAGTTCGGAGGCCGAAACGAGCTCAAATCGCGATTTCGGCACCACATAATGAAGCTGTTTTGATCTTGGAAACACGTTGAGTATGCTCACCAAAATTCATGCGATTCTGAGACTGCAACTGGAGAGGTGTCGACGATGCCCTAGATGAAGCGACGACTTACTCTGATACCAATTGTTGGAGTTAGACGTCTGTTGAAGCACACAAACATCACAAGGAAGAAGAAGAAGCTTGGAGCACAATGCAAGATACTGAATGTATTACCACTAGAATGTACAAAGATAAGTAGCCCGTTAGGGCAATAGGCATATATACAAGCCGGGGGAAAAAAACTCCTAAAGAGGGAAAAAAGTGTCCGGTGGTCCTAGTGTGTTCACACACATCAGTACCTAAATATATCAACAATAATGATGCTCAATAATGATGCTCAATAATGATGAATTGAGTAAGCTATAGTGTGAGCTACTCAAGTTCTACAAAATGATCAAGGAGTGAGCTCTAAATGAGGTGCATACCCATGAGATTTTACAAAACCTTTTATATATGTTTCTTCTAAGTTTGAATTTTGAATTCAAACTTTTGCTCCAATCAAAAAGGTGCCTCACTGATTTAGGACTTATTCCCTCAACTTGAAGTTGTAGCTAATATTCTTTCTAACTCCACGAGTTATAAGCTTTTACAAGATTCTTCAAGGAGTTAATGTTTTACAATGGTAAATGATCAAGTAGTTACAAGCTATAGTTCACATGAATCATCAAGTGCTAGTTCCACACAATGTCTTCCATGCTTAGCCAAATGTGTAGGCTTGAACATTTGCACCAACAACTCCCCCTCAAACCAAACATCTTGTCCTGCATTTCTTCATCAATCTTCTTGAATATTGTGCAATCCAATCATGGTTTTAAACCTGCAAAGCTTAGTACCATCAAGTGCTTTGGTTAACAAATCAGCACACTGCATATTTGTGGATACATATGCTAGTTGAATATCTTTGCTCAAGAGTTTCTCTCTAACATAGTGATAGTGCACTTCTATATGCTTAGTTCTTACATGATAAATGGGGTTGACTGCAAGATGCAAAGAACTAGTGTTATCACCAAAGATCATTGGTGAATGAGTGTGAAGACCCAATTCTGAGTAGATCAACCTAATCCAAATAGCTTCTTGTGTATTATTTGCTAATTGCGTGTATTCAGCCTCTGTTGAAGATAGAGCAACAGTTGGTTGCTTCTTGGAAGACCATGAGATGGGTTTATCACTTGAAAAAGATAAATAGCTTGAATTACTTCTTCTATCATCCTTACATCATGCCCAATCTGCATTTGAGTACAACTTTATGTCCAAATATGATGTGTATGGGAAGTAAAGACCTTGATTTTGAGTACCTTTGAGGTACTTCAAAATTCTTTTAGCAGCTTCAAAGTGAGGTGCTCTAGGTTTATGCATGAATTGGCTCAGAACACTTACTCCATAACATATGTCAATCCTTGTTGTTAATGTTGCATAGTTTAGACTCCCAACTATGTTTTGATAACCTACAATGTCTTCAAGTAAATCACCTTCATGAGCACTCAATTTATGATTTACCTCCATAGGGGTGCTAGCTACTTCTGCATCCTCCAAGTGGAACTTCTTCAACATGTCCTACACATATTTCCTTTGGGTGATGTAGATCCCAGAGTTAGTGTATACCAACTCAAGTCCAAGAAAGTATTTTAGAAACCCTAGGTTACTAATCTTAAACTCCTGCATCAATTGGTTTTTTATTTGGTAGATGCCATTGGCATCACTACCTGTAAGAATGATGGCATCCACATATACACATAAGTATATCACTTCTGAGTTACTCCTCTTGATAAACAGAGAAAAATCTACTTTGCTCATCATGAATCCTTGGTCTTGAAGATAGGTTGATAGCCTATGGTTCCATGCCCTAGGTGCCTGCTTCAAACCATAAAGAGCTTTCTTTAATTTGCATACATGATTTACCTTGCTTGGATCTTCATAGCTAGGGGGTTGAGCCATGTAAACCTCCTCTGAAATCCACCCATTGAGAAAAGCATTTTTCACATCTAGTTGATACATATTCCAATTACTAGATGCAGCTACAGTTACCAATACTCTGATGGTTGGCATCTTAGTCACTGGTGAAAAATTTTCTTCATAGTCTACTCCATGGGTTTGTGCAAAACCCTTAGCCACAAGCCTAGCTTTGTACCTATTTATGTATCTATCTGAGTTCCTTTTGATTTTGTAAATCCACCTACAACCAATTACCTTCATTGATGCTTTCTTGGGTACTAGCTCCCAAGTGTCATTCTCTTGGAGTGCTTCTATTTCTTCATCCATAGCCTCCTTCCATTCTGTTTTGGTACTTGCTTCTTCATATGAAGAAGGTTCTTCAAGTGATGAATCCTTAGCAAGATAAATAGAATGCTTAGTGACTAATGAAGTATCATACCCATATCTGATTGGTTTCTTACTCTCTCTTTGTGATCTCCTTAAGGCTTGGTTGGATGACTCAAGTATGTCCTCCAACCTCTTTATCTTGACCTTGCCTTTTGATTTCCATGCTCTAAACTCTTCCAAGTTGATGGTGTCCTCATCATCTGATTTGATGTCTTCAATTGTGCTTAACTCCTCCTTGGTGAGGATTGGAAATTCATCTTCCAGTGACATGGCAATTTGACCTTCCGGCATTCACTTTCAAACCAAGAGTCATTCTCATCAAACACAACATCTCTACTGATCATAAATCCTTTGTTGGATGGATTATAAAGTATGTAGCCCTTTCGGTTTATATCATACCCTATGAAGATGCATCTCTCTGCCTTAGGGTCTAACTTACCTCTGATTTGAGATGGAACATGAACATAAGCAACACAACCAAATATTCTGCAATGTTCAAGTGATGGTCTCCTACCATTCCATGCCTCATAGGGGGTCATTCCATCAAGGGACTTAGAAGGTAACCTGTTAATAAGATAAGTGGCAGTAGAAACAACCTCTACCCACAAGTAATTAGGCAACTTCTTTTCATTTAGCATAGATATAGCTGCTTCCACAATCAATCTGCTCCTCCTCTTTGCTACTCCATTTTGCCCCGGAGTATATCTAGTTGTGATCTCTCTCTCTTGATACCTCTATCCTGCAAAAATGCATCAAACTCATTGGAGAAGTACTCACCTCCTCCATCTGACCTTATCCTCTTTAAACTCTTTCCTGTTTGATTTTCCACAAGTGCAAGATACTTTTTGAAACAATTGAACACTTGATCCTTATGTTTCATGAAATACAAGATAGTCCACCTACTGAAATCATCAATAAATGACACATAGTACCTTGAACCTGAAATTGAAGGGTCTGGTCCCCACACATCTGTGTGGACATGTTCAAATAATCCTCATGCATATAGCCTTTCTTTGTAAAGGGTAAGCTGTGTGATTTACAAAACTGACATGCAACACATTTATAGATCATATGTCGCTTGGATACATTAGGTATCCCAAGTACACATTGATCTCTACATATTTTCTTCAATGTTCTCTGACCAATGTGTCCTAGTCTTTTGTGCCATCTCTAACTCAGACAAGGTTTGATCCTTATAATTATAAAGTGCAATGTTTCTAGTGTCTCAAGCTCAAATGTAAACAATCTACCTATTTTCTCTCCCTTTGCAATTCTCCTGAATCCATGTTGGGGGTCCTCCACAAAGGCTCCAAATTTATTGAACCTAACTTGCAAACCCTTTTCCACTATTTGTCCAACACTCATCAAATTCTTTGTGATAGTAGGTACATAAAGAACTCTGCTCAACAGATTCTTATTCCCATCAGAAGTTTTGACATTTCCTACCTTGACAACTAAGTGCTGGTATCATCACCTGTCTGCACTTGGTGCTTTCCCTTGGGCTCTTCAAGATCAGAAAGGAGAGCTATATTGTGTACTACATGGTTTGAATAGCCTGAGTCAATATAGAAGAGATGCTCATCATTTGTACCTTGTTTCGAGGTCATGTTCATAATTAGAAGAGAATCCTCTTGATCCTTTGTATAGTTGTTGAAGTCTTTTCTTGATTTGTATCCTCCTTGATAATTGTTTTTGTAGCCATGGTTGTAACCTTGATTATGATTGAATCTTCCTCTTGATTGTGAGTAGCCACCTCTTTGGAATCCTCTTCCTCTCTGGTTCTTGAAGTTCCTATAGCACTCATGCAAAGCATCTTTGGCACACCATGACTTGATTCTTTCTTGCTCCTCTCTTGTAGGTTGATCTTTGCTCTTGAATGTGGGCATCTCCTCATCCCCTCATATGTATCCATAAAGACTTCTTCCTTGTAGATAGGTCTTCATCCTCAAGGACCATGCTGGATAATTATTCCTTTCCAATTTTTCAATGAAAGAAGGGAAACCATCTCCCATTTCACCTCAACTTGCGTTGATACCACTGTTGGAAAAGATGGATGGATACCTTGTTGATTTCGTGACAAAAGCTTGTTCACTAACAAGACTGCGGAAAATTGCCACGTCTCAACTAGAACTAAGCTAGAGTGATACTAGAACACCTCTATAATCATCAGTAGCTTAGCAACCTTCTAAAACTGAAACCTTTATAACTGTATTTAGTGAAAACTAAAAATTCACTTTACAGAAAGCTTCGCGTTTCCTTCAAGCTTTAATTTTGAACTGATTTACTTCAAACTTTACACTATTCTGTTTGCTTATAGTTAGATAATCTTTCCGTTACTTAACTGTGCAAAAAACTATTTTTTGAACTCACCAAAATTTCACCGGAACTTTACCAGACTGTCACTGGAATATCACCGTAATCTTATCGAAATCTTACCGGAATCAACCGCAATTCTGTTTGTAATTACTTCAAATGATTGTAGATGAAGTAAGGAAGTAATACCTGAGCTTCCTTCAGTAATTGAAATCGTTCTGAAGTTTAAGAAAAACTTTACCAGTTCAGGATGCCTTTTTATGTTCAGACTTTGTATTGTGTACTTGTCCCGTTTCACAAAACTCTTTTGATCAGTTTATGGTTTAGACTCCTAGCTTCAAGATGAGCTATCTCTCATAAAAACATTTGCACTATGTTATGAGATGTAACTCACAGAAGTACCGGAAAATGTTTACTGAGAAAAACTATAACTGTTAACTAACTTTCACAGTGACATGAAATTACTCATATTTCTTCACGTACGAAGAATGCGCTCAATCTTCCACATGAACATGTGTTTTCTATTAGAGAAGATGTGTACAAAATAGTTTGGCTTCACTTTGCTCATAGCTATGGAAAACTCTCCTACTCTGAGTAGTTATTCCTTATCATCTCTCTTAGATAAATACCCGACAGTTCAGGTTCTATTATTCATCTCTACATACGCAATCTCTGGCGTCTTCTATATCACTATCCTTGTCTCTTATGGGACTGTTATCTTCCCTCTATGTATCTCAGCTCTCTTATATACAATTTTTGATCCGGGTTTCAACAAACTCGTAATTTTGGAAACTTCTACACTGTATATTACAAACGTGAATTTGTCCCTTCACTAAGGCTTTGATTTTCCTGAATGCTTTGTTTCTGCTTCTCTTTGTCTTTCTTCGTCAGTATGTCTGTCTGTATGTCAAATTTGTGACTGATTCTTCAAAAGCTCCCCCTCAATCACTAATTTGCATTCTCTGATCTTTCATATATTCTTCTTTCTTTCATACCTGCCATTTCTTTAAATCTGCTTGTCTTTACTCCATCTAAGCTCTTTGTCAGAATATCTGCTATCTGATCTTTTGTAGATGTGTATACTATTTCAATCTCTTTCTCCATTACCTTTTCCCTCAGGAAATGATATTGAATCTCTATGTGTTTTGTTCTTGCATGAAATACTAGATTTGCTGCAAGATACAACGAGCTCATATTATCTCCATGTATGATAGGTATACCTTGATCAATACCCATGCTTTTGAACAAGGTATGCATCCATATCACTTCTTTAGCTGCTTCCACAAGTCCTTTATATTCTGCTTCTGTTGACGATAAAGCCACTATGTGTTGCTTCTTTGAACACCAGCTTACAAGCTTATCTCCTAGGTATATCATATACCCATGTGTTGACTTTCTGTCATCTTGACTTCCTGCTCAGTCTGAGTCACTGTATGCTCTCAGCTTTATATCTGACGTAAAAGGATAATATAATCCTTCTTTTATAGTTCTTTTGATATATCTAAGAACTCTTTGTCCTGCAACCCAATGTTGATCCTTCGGACAATGCATGAACTGTGAGAGAACTCCCACTACATAACTGAGATCCGGTCTTGTTAGTGTAGCATAAATTAAGCTTCCCACTAACGACTGATATTTCCTCATATATTTAAACTCTGCACCACCATATTTGCTAAGTTTATGATTTACTTCAAGCAGTGTTGAAGCTTCTCTGCAATTCTCCATGTTAAACTTCTTTAGTAAGTTTAGGAGATACCTTTCTTGCGAAACATATATGCCATGATCTGTATATGTAACTTCCATTCCAAGAAAGTATGATATCTTTCCTAGATCACTGATCTTGAACTCTTTTTCAAGTAATCTTTTTACTTCCTTGATTCCTTCATCTAAGGTTCCTGTGATTATTATGTCATCTACATAAATACAAATGTAGATCATACCTTCATCTATTCTCTTAACGAGTAAACTTGCATCAGCCTTTGAGCTTTGATATCCAAGGTCATTGAGATACTTCACAAGTCAGTAATTCCAAGCTCTTGGAGCTTGCTTCAATCCATAGAGAGCTCTTCTTAATCTGCAAACGTGATCTGGGTAACTAGAACTTACAAACCCTTCAGGCTGTTCCATGTAGACTTCATCTAATATATATCCATTCAGAAATGCATTCTTTATATCCAGCTGACTTAGCTTCCATCCTTTTGATGATTCTATAGTAATCAATGTCCTTATGGTTGACATCTTTGCCACCAGACTAAACGTCTCATCATAATCTATGCCATGCATCTGAGCATAGCCTTTGACCACCAGTCTAGCTTTATATCTGGCTATCATTCCATCTGCAAGTTTTTTAACTTTATAAACCCATTTATTTCCAATCACTTTCTTACAATTTGGTTTTGGAACAAGTTCCCAAGTCTTGTTCTCTTCAAGAGCATTGAACTCCTCCTTCATTGCTTCTTCCCATTGTTTCTTACCTTTTGCTTCACCGTAATTCTGAGGTTCTTCATCTTGCTTTACTAAGTAAGCATAGTTTTTCTTAGTCAAATAAGAAGTGTCATAGAAATACCTTGTTGGTTGTTTCCTTACTCTGTTTGACCTTCTTAGCTCATATTCTTCATGTGTATCTGAATACACATCTTCATCAAATCTTGGTTCATCTTCGTTTCTCATACCTGATCCAATCCTGGACGTACTTGCCTGCATATGATCTTCATCTCCATTCACCTGCATATGTGATTTTCCTTTTTCTTTCCTTCTTATCTCTTCTTCAAGTGTTTCAACACTATGATCTTTATCTGTATACCAGCTCTTTCCTTCATCAAATGTCACATCTCTGGAAACAGTAAACTGTTTGGTTAGAGGACTCCATAACCTATAACCCATCTGTTTTTCATCATATCCGATGAACACATATTTTTCAGCTTTTGGTTCAAGCTTATGTCTCAGTTGTGATGGTACATAAGCATAGGCAACTCATCCAAACACTTTACAATGATCAAGTGTTGGTTTCTTGCCCCACCAAGCTTCATAAGGAGTCATCCCATTTAAAGTTGTACATGATAATCTATTTACCAGATATGTTGCTGTATTTACTGCCTCAGCCCAAAGATAATTTGGACAATTCTTCTCCTTTAGCATTGCTCTTGCAAACTCAACTAGAGTTCGGTTTCTCCTTTCTGCTACTCCATTTTGTTGCGGTGTATACCTGCAAGTTATTTCTCTTTTGATACCTGCATTCCACGGATAATCATTGAACTCTTGAGAAAAATATTCTCCTCCATCAGACCTTAGTCTTTTGAGTTTTTGTCCTATAAGTCTTTCAACATATGCATGAAAATGCCTGAAAGCTTCAAATACTTCTGACTTCTCTTTCAAAACATAAAGAGTTATCCATCTTTTGCATCATCAATAAAAAGAACATAATACCTTGAGCCGCTGATAGATCCTTCTTTTGTTGGTCCCCATACATCTGTATGTATAAGTTCTAACACATCATCGTGTTTGTACCCTTTCTTCTGAAATGGTAACCTGTTGTGCTTTTCCCATCTGATAGGCTTCGCACTTGTGAATCATATGTTGATTCTTCATATTTGGTAATCCTCTCACGGATTGTTTCTCCACCATAGTTTTGATTCATGTTTCATTAAAATGTCCTAACCTCTTATGCCAAAGGTCTAACTCTGTGAATACCTCATCACCATGTGTGATCAAGGCTTGACCAACATTTCCTTGTACTTTAAGAGTGAAAAGTCTACCTTCCTTTTTACCATGGACAATCTGATTGTATCCATTCTCTGGATCTTCAACAAATACTCCTTCATTTGTAAACCTTACTTGAAAACCTTTTTCTACTATCTGACCCACGCTGATCAGATTCTTCGGGATTGTTGGAACATACAAAACATTTGTTAGTAGGTCAGCTCCATTCTTACACTTTACTTTTCCAATTGACCTTACATTATGTTTTGTGTTATCACCTGTCTGTACTGCATGATTTGAAATACCTCCTTCAAGTTCTGATAACAATTCTATATTTCCTGACAAATGATTTGAACAACCAGAGTCAATATAGAATACCTTGAGGTCTTCGTTCTTTGTCACACTTATCGAGTTCATCATCAACGTTGTATGACTGTCATTCTGCGTATCATTCGCATAATTATAGTAGGTAGTGTTGTGAGACTGATTCTGTTCCCAACTTCTTGCTCCACCTCTACCATATCCGCCTCTTTGGCTTTGTCTACCTCTTTGATATCTTCCGCTTTTGCCTCTACTGTTATTGTTCTGATTTTGACTTGATCCTTGAGAATTATGCCAGCAATCATGAGCCAAATGATTGCTTAATCCATAGATCCAACAAGTCTTCCTGTTGTTAGTCTGATTACCTCTTCCTTTACCTTTACTTTTACTTCTGGCATTACCTCTTCCTCTTGCAAAATTTTCTTGAGTAGACATCTCTTCTTCATCTTTTTCTTTACCTTTATCACCTTTCTTCTTATTCTTTGCATACATAGCCGAACAATGTCCTTTATCTCCGTCTATCTTCAAACCTTGCTCAAACGTTAGCATTAGTCCAAGCAATTGATTTAAATCTGGTACAAAATGATTTAAAAAAAGTTCAGTTGAGAGTACGAAAGGTTTCCACCTTTCATCTCCTCTCAATCCTACAAGCACTTGTGCTATCAACCTGTGATCTTCGATATCTTCATCAAAAGATCCAAGACTTTCTGCCAAGTCTTTCATCTTAGTGACCTAATCACTAATGCTTTGACTTTGCTTTTTCTTGAACATTGTAAACTCTGACCATAAGCTAGCCTTCCTAGCTTTCGTCGTATTTTGGAAATGATCTTCCAATGCACTCCATATGTCTTCCGCTTTCTCCAGACCTCTAATGTGCGGTAGTAGATGATCTATAATTGTATTGTAGATATAAGCTCTTGCCGTTGCATCTTTCTTCTGCCACAGCTTCAAGGCTTCTAACTCTTCTTTCTTTGGTTGACTGTCGTCTTCAAAAGTTGGCTTCTTTTCTTCTCCTGTCACATATATCATTAAGTCCTTACTCATAAGTAAAGCTTCCATGCGCATTACCCATGCGGGATAATTATCTCTGTCCAATTTTTCAATAGAGATATGATCTGCCATAATCTTCTTGTTTCTGTTACATCCGGTGGGTGTAATGTTAAAAGGTTTTACCTTTTACAAACCTTTACCCTTGAGAATTAATTCAGAACGTTTCTTGATGTCGTTTGTTGTTGATCATCTCAGCTTTCACCTTTCTTGTGAAAGTTCTTCAAATTCTCTTGTATCTTTACTTCTGTTTCTACTTTTGTGAAACCTTTTCTGGTCTTCAGAACCTTTCGCTCTGATACCACTGTTGATTTCGTGACAAAAGCTTGTTCACTAACAAGACTGCGCAAAATTGCCACGTCTCAACTAGAACTAAGCTAGAGTGATATTAGAACACCTCTATAATCATCATTAGCTTAGCAAACTTCTGAAACTGAAACCTTTATAATTGCATTTAGTGAAAACTAAAAATTCACTTTACAGAAAGCTTCGCGTTTCCTTCAAGCTTTAATTCTGAACTGATTTACTATAAACTTTACACTACTGTGTTTGCTTACAGTTAGATAATCTTTCCGTTAACTGTGCAAAAAACTATTTTTTGAACTCACCAGAATTTCACCGGAACTTTACCAGACTGTCACCTGAATATCATCGTAATCTTACCAAAATCTTACTAGAATCAATTGCAATTCTGTTTGTAATTACTTCAAATGATTGTAGATGAAGTAAGGAAGTAATACCTGAGCTTCCTTCAGTAATTGAACTCTTTCTGAAGTTTAAGAAAAACTTCACGAGTTCAGGATGCCTTTTTACGGTCAGACTTTGTACTGTGTACTTGTCCCGTTTCACAAAACTCTTTTGATCAGTTTGTAGTTCAGACTCCTAGCTTCAAGATGAGCTATCTCTCATAAAAACCTTTACACTATGTTATGAGATCTAACTCATAGAAGTACCGGAAAAGGTTTACTGAGAAAAACTATAACTGTTAACTAACTTTCACAGTGACATGAAATTACTCAGATTTCTTCACATACGAAGAATGCGCTCAATCTTCCACATGAACATGTGTTTTCTATTAGAGAAGATGTGTACAAAATAGCTTGGCTTCACTTTGCTCATAGCTATGGAAAACTCTCCTACTCTTAGTAGTTATTCCTTATCATCTCTCTCAGATGAATACCTGACAGTTCAGGTTCTATTATTCATCTCTGCATACGCAATCTCTAGCGTCTTCTATATCACTATCCTTGTCTCTTATGGGACTCTTATCTTTCCTCTATGTATCTCAGCTCTCTTATATACAATTTTTGATCCGGGTTGCAACAAACTCGTAATTCTGGAAACTTCTACACTGTATATTACAAATGTGAATTTGTCCCTTCACTAAGGCTTTGATTTTCCTGAATGCTTTGTTTCTGCTTCTCTTTGTCTTTCTTCGTCAGTATGTTTGTCTGTATGTCAAATTTGTGAGTGATTCTTCAACATACCTCAAGGAAGTGAGATGGTACTGCTAAACCTGCTTTGTACCAGCACTGATGCACTTCAGAGTTATAAAGTAGGCCCTTTTAGCTTGCAAATGACACCAAGAAGGTACCTATGTACTTTGGAATTGATGCTTGAAACAATTAATCCAAAACAGACTAGTTCAAGAATAACTAGTGTTGAAAAACTTTATATTTTAGTCCATACACCTGTTGGTTCTTCAACTCATAGCTCACAACACAATAACAATTGGCAAAATTCCTTTTGGGGGAATTCAATTAGCTTAGATAGCTAATGATTGCAAGTGAGTCATTTAAAATGATCAATTATGCTCTAAGAAATAACTTTAGCAAATCAGATCTTACCCCCGATATTTTACGAACCAACTAGTAGATGACCAGTGAGCACTTCGAAGGTGATTTCTCCACTACAACATATCAGGGGTATACCAAGGCTTCTACCGAGGAAAATGAACGGGCGTGATTTTCCTCCGATGTCGGTGTAAGGGTCGGTATAGGCATCGGAACCAAAGCGTCGGTATATGTGTCGATATAAGCATCGGTATGAGCGTCGGTATAAGCGTCAGTATGAGCATCGATATAAACCTCGGTATGAGCATCGATATAAGCCATGGTATAAGCGTCGATATAAGCCATGGTATAAGCGTCGGTATAAGCCATGGTATGCCCCTGGGCAAAATAGTCGGTATAAGCATCGGTATGTGCATGGGGATATCGACGCTTATACCGACGACCATATCTGCATAAATTTTTTTGGGCAGAGTGTGTTGTCTCTTTCTACAGCACACTCTGCCCAAAAAAAGCCTGAGTACATGTGACATGTATGACAGGCAACAAAAACATGATTTGATAAAGCAAATCATACTGCCAAATACAAAAGACATGAGCGAAATGATTCATGAATCATGTACAAAGAAATGAGACAAAAACATGATATTCATAAACAACAATTAGAACACATGTATATGTGTGTATGCTTATGTATAACCTGTGTATGTGTATATGTATTATGTGTGTATATTTATATATATGTAAATATTTGTATGCATGTGTAAAAATCCTAAAACCCTAATACTAAAGACCTAGACCTAAAACATGTGTGTGTGTATTCTTGTGTATATATGTGTATGTGTGTGTATGCATATGTGTATCTATGTAAAAATCCTAAAATCCTAATTTTGAAGACCTAGACCTAAAACATGTATATGTGTGTATGTATATGTCACGTGTGTGTATGTGTATGTGTGTATATTGCATGTGTGTGTGTATATATATATATATATATATATATATATATATATATATATATATATATATATATATATATATATATATGTGTGTGTGTGTGTGTGTGTGTGTGTGTGTATGCATGTGTATATGTACGTAAAAACAAAAAATCTGAATCCTAAAAAGCTAACCCTAAAACATGCATATGTGTGTATGTGTGTATGTATATATACATATACACATATGTGTGTATATGTGTGTGTATTGCATGTGTGTGTGTGTATATTGTATGTGTATGTGTGTACATTGCATGTGTGTGTGTGTATATATATATATGGGTGTGTGTGTGTATGTGTATATGTGTGTAGATGTGTGTATGCATGTGTATATGTACGTAAAAACAAAAAATCTGAATCCTAAAAAGCTAACCCTAAAACATGCATATGTGTGTATGTGTGTATGTATATACACATATACACATATGTTTGTATATGTGTATATGTGCATATGTGTCTATATGTGTATACATGTGTGTATGTACTTAAAAACCAAAAATCCTAATCCTAAAAAGCTAACCCTAAAACATGCATATGTGTGTATGTTTGTATGTATATATGATGTGTGTGTATGTGTATGTGTGTATGCATGTGTATATGTGTGCATGTGTGCATGTGTGTATGTATTATGTGTGTATATGTGTAAAACTCAAGAACCCTAATCCTAAAACCCTAATCCTAAAACCCTAACCCTAAAACATGTATATGTGTGTGTGTATGCGTGTATGTATATGTGATGTGCATGCATGTATATGTAATATGTTTGCATGTGTGTGTATGTATCTCTATGTCTCTCTCTTTCTCTCTCTATATATCTCTCTCTTTATCTCTCTCTCTCACCTCTCTCTCTCTACATATATATATATATATATATATATATATATATATATATATATATATATATATATATATATATATATATATATATATATATATATATATATATATATTTCTCTCTCTCTCTCATCTCTCTCTCTCTCTCATCTCTCTCTCTCTCTTTCATCTCTCTCTCTATGTCCCTCTTTCTTTCTATCTCTATTTATAGTAAAGAACAAAACAATCACTTACATTGATGTAATTCTTTTGATTTATCAAAGCCCAATCGATCTTGTCTCTTGTCAAATTCCAAAGAATCGATGCCAAAAAGATCCTACAAAACAAAAGAAAAGAGAAACTAAAAAAGCGAAGACATAGAGAAAGAGAGAAAGTGAAAGAGTATGCACATCACTTACCAAGATGTGAGAGAGAGAGAGAGAAAGAGATGTCTGTGTAGTGGGAGAGAGAGAGAGAGAGAAAGAGATGTGTGTATGCATGTGTATATGTGTGCATGTGTGTATGTATTATGTGTGTATATGTGTAAAAGTCAAAAACCCTAACACTAAAACATGTATATGTGTGTATGTGTATTTATATGTGATGTGTGTGTATGTGTATGTGCATGTATGCATGTGTGTGTATACATATGTGAGTGTGTATATATATGTGTGTGTGTGTATGTAATATGCATGTTTGTATGTATGTATGTGTGTGTACATGCATTTGTGTGTGTATGTATGTATGCATATGCATTTGTGTATGCACATATGTGTGTGTATACATGTGTGAGTGTGTATGTATATGTGCATGTGTATGTAATATGCATGTGTATGTATGTATGTGTGTATGTACATGTGAATATGTGTGTATGTATGTATGCATATGCATGTGTGTGTGTGTGTAATTGTATGTATGTATATGTGAGTGTGCATGTATGTATGTGAGTATGAGTATGCATATGTGTGTGTGTATGCATATGCATGTGTGTATGTAATATGCATGTATGTATGTATATGTGTGTATGCATATGCATGTGAGTATGTAATATGTATGTGTATGTATATGCATGTGTGTATGTAATATGTATGTGAGTGTGTATGTAATATGCATGTGTGTATGTAATATGTATGTGAGTATGTGTATGCATATGTGTGTGTATGTATGTATGTATGCATCTCTCTCTCTATCTCATTCTCTTTCTATTTCATATCTCTCTCTCTCTTTCATATCTCTCTCTCTTTCACTCTCTCTATATCTCTCTCTTTCATCTCTCTCTCTCTCTCAAACAAAACAGTCACTTACATCGATGTAATTGTTGGGAGTGTTGTCGTCAAAGTCCACTTGATGTTGTCCTCGTCGATTTCCAAAGAAGTAATGCCAAAACCTCCTGCAAAACTAAAGAGAAGAGAAATTAGAAAGGGGAAAACATAAAGAAAGAGAAAGAGTGCTACAGTATGTGTGATACTTACCAAAATTTCAGATCTAGAGAAATAGAGAGGTGTGTGTAGGCGAAGAGAGAGAGAGAGAGAAAGAGAGAGATGTGTGTACACAATATGCTCAGAATGTAGTTCGCGTGCACAAACTCAACAGTAGCAAACTTTGGTTCAAAACGTTGCTAAATATCAAATTTTTGCTCTCAGGTCCGGTTAAAACGTTGCCTCGGTATAAGCGTCAGTATGAACATCGGTATAAGCGTCGATATACTCATCGGTAATTTCTAGTAAAGTACCGACGTGTATACCGATGCTGATATCAATGCCGATATACCGATGATTAAATGACCGTCGGTATTGCCTCTGTGGTTTTTCAAGCATTTTCAACGGTCATACCGATGCCGACGCATGACCGTCGGTATGAACAATGTCGGTATGCCCTCCATATGTTGTAGTGCTCCTTGATGTCTGAACCAAATGCCTTGAAATTTTTAAAGCACGAAATAAACTTCAAGTTGGTTCCAATAAGCCAAAGATTATGTAAAATGGTTGAGTATTCACTGAGATATGACCAGAAGAAGTTGATATTCTAAGTAGTCATAGCAGAGAAGTAGACAGAGATATTCAATGAGCTATATGTATTATAGAACATAATTGTATAGAGTTATTGGCATTGTAATGATGCTCAATAATGATGAACTGAGTAAGCTATAGTGTGAGCTACTCAAGTTCTACAAAATGATCAAGGACTGAGCTTTAAATGAGGCACATACCCGCGAGATTTTACAAAACCTTTTATATATGTTTCTTCTAAGTTTGAATTTTGAATTCAAACTTTTGCTCCAATAAAAAAGGTGACTCCACATTTACGAGTTATTCCCTCAACTTGAAGTCGTAGCTAATATTCTTCCTTACTCCACGAGTTATAAGCTTTTACAGGATTCTCCAAGGAGTTAATGTTTTACAATGGTAAATGATCAAGTAGTTACAAGCTATAGCTCACATGAATCATCAAGTGCGAGTTCCACACAATGTCTTCCATGCTAAACCAAATGTATAGGCTTGAACATTTGCACCAACAGATGTCATGAAGAGGAGTACTTGGTTCCTCATTCACAATGAAAATGGTGGCAACAATGAAAGATAGGCATTCCATTTCCTATTTATTTTTCTAATTTATGTCATCATCTCATCGAGGAGGCTCCATGATTCCTCTACAATTTGCTTGTAACTACTTCAAATGCTTTGAAAATGCTTCATCTTTGTAGATGAGAAAATTACAAGGAACCCATTTCCCATCATATGGTGGAATGCCGATAGAGAAACACAAAATATGGAAATCCATATACTCAAGTAGCTCTTCTAAGGTATCTAAGTTTATCTGCATGGTGCCATGGATATCAAAAGCTTGGAGAGAAGATCATATAGGTCTTGTTGACTTTCAAGCACCTTTGGCATGGGGTCTTGGGAGTCACATAAGTAGAAGGCCTAGCTCGCAAGCATGCAATCGTGCTCTATCGCTCTCTTCTTAGTTACAAAAGTTGAAAACGAGGAGACATAACTTTTATTTATAGATTTTAAAAGGATTTTTAAAGTGATGAACCCCACTTTTAACACAAGTGACTTTTAAAAAAATTGAAATAGACGTGAATTTTTTAAAGAAATCACAAACAAGATGTGGAGATTGAGTTCTCCTATGCGCAACAAAAACGTGTAGTGAACCCTTGTATGTCCAACACTTGGACAAATAGCTGCACATTAGATAACTTGCTTCTCTCAATACAAAACTCAAATGGACCTGTGCCTTTATTCAATCAAAGTAGACAAAGAGGGCTTTCGAACAAGCTATAAGACTTAATTTAGACAAGTTTTGTTTAGGAAACACAACTGACGAAGATGAACTACCTATCCACACAAGTATGCTGAAGAATTGAACTTCACTCTTGGACTGATAACTCCCTGAATATATATCCTTTAAGGAAGATATTTCGGATAGAGAAATTAAACACAAATAGATTTCCAACAAGCTAAAAATCAAGTGATTTGGATGAGTTTTGGTCAGGAAACTCAACTGACCAAAATAGACCACTTGTGCACACAAGTATACTAAAAAACTGGACTTCACTCTCTGATAGATATCTCACAGAATATACATCATCTGAATGAGATATTTGGGATAGAGAAAGTACATGAAAAGAGATTTCAAACAATCTAAAAATCAAGAAATGTGGATACGTTTTAGTTGGGAAACTTAACTGAACAAAATAGACTACCTGTCTACACAGGTATGCTAAAAAACTAGACTTCACTCTTTGATTGATATCTCATAGAATATATAAGCTTTGAAGGAGATATTTGAGATAGAGAAGATAAACAAAATAAGCTTTCCAATGAGTTTTTGAAACTCAATAAATGGTTACATATACACTAAGATATGAGCTTCACAACAGAGCTATGTACAAAATGATGTGCAGCTGGAAGGAGTCTATGGGAAGACAAAATGACAAAATGACCAGATCTGACTATTGGGAGCTCTTGCCTCTTTCTCTCCTTGTTTAGAACATGCTCCCACTCCACTTTTATAACCAATGAGCATGTGAAGAAGTTTGTGCCTCCTTCTTAACTCACCACTTTGCCCACTACATGCCACTAACTACAAGGCAGATATTGTATCTTTTACTCATCATTAATTTTGACTAGTGTTGTCAGGATCTTGCTCACGCTCAAACAGAGGTTACGAACGCAGAAAAATGCAAAAAAAACATACCCAAGAATAAACGCAACAAGATACGAGAAAGTACGTAGATTGGGTGCAATCTCCCCCCATGCACTCTGTTTCGACAGTCCACAGAGTGCATGTATTTATAGGACTTTTGATTACGTCGAAAATAGTGGTTACATGAGGGCGGCTTCGAAAAGCAGGCGTGAAACTAAAAGTTGGTAACTTTTACAAAAAGCCATTGCTTTTAATAACAGAAACTGCGGTCTACAACGACCATTATTCTAACCATTACTTTTCTAACAATAGAACCTTCTACGCAGGTTTATTTACAAGCTAAATAATAATTATTCGGATTATTGATGTCCGCCCTTTCACGCCTTGCACGCTCCTCACGAACCTTCAGCTGCTATATCAAAAACATCAAAAACATATTAATACATTAATAATTTAACATTTTAACAATGCCTTGTTCAATAATATACAACATGCCTCTCAGTTGACAAGCAACTGACCTCAGGTGATAAAATAATTCAACACTCTAACAATTATAATGCAGTGTTCAACATATTCCATATTACTGTTACAATCCAACAATGCATTGGCCAACATATTTCATGTTACAATCCAACAATGCATTGGCTATTCCATATTTCAAACCAACAATGCATTGACTATTCCATATTTCAATCCAACAATGCATTGTTCAACATATTCCATAAGGTATAACATGCCCCTCAGTTGAACAAGCAATTGACCTCAGTTGAAAAAAATAATAAACATGGATGGCCAGTCACATGTTTCATCACTGAATAAAGAAAATAGGCATGTGCCATGTAAAAGTACATGCATGGAAATGTTCATGGAGCTGTTTAAGTTATTAAGAGTATCTGTAAGATGCGGACATAGTCTTTCGAATGAATTTGGGCAAGCAAAGCTTGAATATGCTCCTAAAAACTAAATTCAATATGTAAATGCATCACAATTATCAAACATGTAAGGTAAACTTTAAAGGTAGAAATGAATCCTTAAACTCTTCTTGAAAAGCCTTCCAGGTGCGTGGACAATCTGCAGTATGACAAAGATCATTCCACCATTGCTGCGCTCTTCCTACCAAATAATTAGTGACGAACTCGATTTTCTGATTTTCTGAATATAACTCGTCGGAAAAGAAATCGTTGAATAGGGATAGCCATGATAAGACAAAGCGGCCATCTATTCGTCCGTCGAATTGAAGCATAGCATAACGTCCTTGTATGGCTTGTTGAAGTGCTTGAAGTTCTTGGTTCATAATCTCTAACTCTTGCTTGAATGAAACTCCAGGTAAAGGTGAATTACTGTGATCCTCCATGGTGCTCTTGGACCCTTGCTCTCAACCTTGGTGTATTGAACCTTCTTGTTTGCAACCTTGGTGTCTCGATCCCGTGTTCTCAACCTTGCTTGGTATCTTGAACACTCAATCAAGTGCCACCCAAGGATTTTTTTTTGAAGGAATTCACACTTCCAAGCTAGCTCATTGGAAAGTTCGTTCCGAGAGCTTTCCAACGGTATATTACACGCCTCAATCCGACCTACGGATTGAAAGTTACACTTAATTCTTTGTTGGGTCCATCCTTGAAATCGCCGCGAGCGCCTTCCACAAGTAAGAGAGAGAGAGAGAGAGACTTGAGTACAACTCCAAGAGATGGTGGAGTGGTCAAAGTACTTCCCTTGAAAGTAGGAGGTTGTGGGTTCAAATCCTCCTACCTTAGGGACTCTAAACCTCTCTATTACCACTCAAAAATTAAAATTGCCTCGCGCGTAGCCAACGGTCGCCAAGGGAGCCTTGGGTGCCAATGTTGCCAATGTATTGCCTAAGTTATTGCCTAAGTTATTTGCCTTAGTCGACACCTTGGAGTAAGCCGAGCCGAAGGAGAAGACGTAGGTGAAGACATAGGTGAAGACGTGCCGAAGGAGAAGACGTAGGTGAAGAAGTAGGTGAAGACGTAGGTTCTGGATCTAGATCAGAAACAGAAACAGAAACAGAAACCGAAACCGAAACCGAAACAAAAACAGAAGACAGAAACCGAAACCGAAGACGGAGATGGAGATGGAGATGGAATCAGAATTCAGAATCGCGAACAGAGAACAGAGCCCTCTGTATTGACGCGTGTAGAGCTCTGATACCACTGTTGTCAGGATCTTGCTTACGCTCAAACAGAGGTTACGAACACAAAAAAACGCAGAAAAAACACACCCAAGAATAAACGCAACAAGAGACGAGAAAGTACGCAGATTGGGTGCAATCTCCCCCCATGCACTCTGTTTCGACAGTCCACAGAGTGCATGTATTTATAGGACTTTTGATTACGTCGAAAATAGTGGTTACATGAGGGCGGCTTCGAAAAGCAGGCGTGAAACTAAAAGTTGGTAACTTTTACAGAAATCCATTGCTTTTAATAACAGAAACTGCGGTCTACAACGACCATTATTCTAACCATTACTTTTCTAACAATAGAACCTTCTACGCAGGTTTATTTACAAGCTAAATAATAATTATTCAGATTATTGATGTCCGCCCTTTCACGCCTTGCACGCTCCTCACGAACCTTCAGCTGCTATATCAAAAACATCAAAAACATATTAATACATTAATAATTTAACATTTTAACAATGCCTTGTTCAATAATATACAACAACTAGACTTTTTTCTTTTCTCTTCTTTTCCTTTATCTTTATATTTGGTAAATTTATCCAAGCATAGCTCATGTGAAAATGAGCTTGTACATTATGAACACATAAACTTCCATGGTCTCAAACACGACAAGGACCAAATCAAGATGGTTGCATGTAAACCATGCACTTTTGCAAAACTCATGTGGTGGCAAACCTCCTTCCATATTTTTCTTGTGGCATGTCATTGTGTGAATTTCATCCTTTGGTCGTCTATGAGCTATCCAGGTCTCCACGGGAGTCCAAGTTGTTGTGATTGCTCTAGAAGTTGGATGAGGAAGGTGGGAGAAGAAAAAAAAATCAATGCTATGGTGGAGAGGGAATAGAGGGGAAAAGATGGTTTTTTGGGTTTTGGGTATGAAAATGGGAGGCTAAGGAGGGAAAAGGCAGCTCTTTGAGTTATTTAAAAAAAACACTTTTTTGAGGTCTAATCATGCATGAATTTCAAATTAGTATTCAAAAATAGCACTTTTGCTCCTTGCAAAGTAATAGTGGGACATTTAATGGTATTATAATGAATTTTACAACTTTTAAAAAATTTTGAATTTTTGGGCCCAAGATGGCTACAAGATTTCTTCTCTCTCTACAAGAAGACCTTGAACTTAGGGGAATCCTATCCCCTCTTCCTGCTTCAAATTAGTAATTTATATAATATAGACTGTGGCCACCACCCTCTTTTGATTGGTCCATCACCAATCACTCTTTAATCTAAAAGACCCATACGAGGTTCATATTTTTTTCCTAATGACACACACACGTTTTCAAAATGCATATATGAGGAGAAAAATCACAAATGTGGATATACATGATTTTTGTTGGTTTTTTCTCTTTTTGGGGTGTCTACTCTAGGTGCTTATCACTCCAAAACAATGATCCAATTACTTATACTCCTCTCTAAAGCTCATAATTTTTTACCTAGATTTACTTGGAACTACATAAATACTGCATGAAACTTGCAATACACCTACCTCAAGGGATAAGTGCAATACAAGTGCATATGCCACCTATATGCACGTTCATGAAGTATTTCGATGGTGATGCACCACAGTGTGCTCTCCTTCTCGAGAGCTCCAGAACGATATCCTCAGAGTAGAAAACTGAGCTCCTAGGGCCACACACGGTACTCTGCACAGAGGCTGCAGAATACGCAGAAAACACAATACACAAGGAGCATGAACATAGACTTCTTCGGTGTTTCAAATGCAGTCGAACTTACAGTCTATGGCTGACCAGGCCACTATATGTTTTATTAAAGAACATATACAACAAAGTGTCTAGTGGCCATTTGGCCTTTCACATGGATACTAATGGTAACAATCTCCCACTAAAGGCCAATATGGCCGAAGTAACTATGGGAGAAGAATAAAGAATGATAAAGAATACCTGAGTGTAAGTATACAAACTATACCTCCCACCTGATGGGCATGTTACACAATATACAAGTGACTATGTAAGATCATGAATCAAGTAACCCCCATCAAGTGACAGCAGTGTCGAAAGCTATCATGTGGTAGAGCCTTAGTCAAAGCATATGCAATATTATTTCGAGTGTGAACCTTCTCAAGAATAATCCGCTCAGTGGCTAAGTAATCTTTAATGAAGTGATACCTCACCTCAATGTGCTTGGTCTTTGCATGATAGACCATATTCTTAGCCAAAGGAATGGCACTCTGACTGTCATTGAGCAAAGGAGGTACATGCTGAGGTAAACCCATATCACAAGCAAGACGAGAAAGCCACGATGCTTCCTTACATGCCTCACTTGCTGCAACATACTCTACTTCTGTGGTGGAAACAACTGTACATTCTTGAAGACGAGATCTCCAAGAGATAGCACCTTCAACAAAATGAAAAATCTACCCTGGTGTAGACTTACGATTGTCTACACAGCGAGCATAGTCAAAATTTGTGTTACCAATAATGGATGCTTTCCCTCTACATAAGCATAAACACTTGTCCTTAGTGCCACTCAGATATCTCGAAATGATCTTGACTGCTTCCCAATGTTTCTTGCTAGGATTAGACATATATCTGCGCACAACTCCCAGTACAAATGCAATGTCTGGTTTCGTAGCTACCATAGCATACATGAGACTACCAACAATAGACTCATAGGGAATTTTGGTCATGAATTCCTTTTCCTCATCTAATTCTGGGCAATCATCCTTGCTCAATTTCACATATGTGGGTAAAGGTGCGCTCAATGCCTTTCCACTCTACATATTGAACCTGTGAAGTACTTTGGATATGTGCTCACTTTGAGACAAGTATATGCATCTTTTACTCCTATCACGAGTAATGTGCATGCCAAGAATATGTTTGGCATCCCCCAAATCCTTCATATCGAATGTCTAACTCAACTTCTTTTTGAGAGTTGACAAGTCATAAGAGGAATTCCCAGCAATCAACATATCATTGACATAAAGTATCAAGCATATCAAGTTGCCATCTGAGCATCTCTTTGTGTAGAGACAATGATCCTCATTGCTTCGAAAATAGCCTTGAGACTTCATAAAAGCATCAAACTTTTGGTACCATTGTCTGGGGGACTTTTTAAGTCCATACAAGCTCTTCGTGAGCTTACAAACTAGACTTTCCTTGCAAGGAACTACATAACCCTCTGGTTGTTCCATATAGATCTCATCTGTAAGATCTCCATGCAAGAAATCAGTTTTCACATCCATTTGGACTAGCTCTAAGTCCTCCATTACAACGAATCCAAGCAACATGCATAGCATAGTCATCTTGAACACTGGAGAGAGGATTTCCTCGAAATCAACACCATGTTGTTGCTTAAAACCCTTTGCAACAAGTCGTGCTTTATACTTTGGAGAAGCACTATCTTATGTGAATTTTAGCTTATATACCCATTTACATGGTAAAGCTTTCCTGCCCTTTGGCGAAGGTACTAAATCCCAAGTACCATTCTTGTGAATAGAATCCAACTCACTCTTCATGCCACACTCTGACTTGACATGATCGTCTATCTGCATAGCCTCTTTGTAGCAAGAAGGCTGATCGGCATTTGTTATCATAACAAAATCTAAACCTGGAACATATCTATGAGGTGGATGTGAGACACGTGTAGAGCATCTTCAATGGTTGTTGAACATGACATCTCTTGACGTCCCTATATGCAACATTTTTATGCATGCTAACTAGAGGACTAGTATCCTCAAACACCACTCTTCTCACTTCAACCTCCTTAATGGGCTATTTATGCATCTTAGACTCATTGAAAATGACATCACTACTTTTGATCACTCACCATGTTTAAAGATCCCATAAGCGATATCCAAATGGTCCTTCTTGACCATATCCAAGAAAAATGCATTTCTTTGAGTTATGTCCAACTTTTGTCTAAGATTCTTGGGTGTATGAACATATGCTTCACACCCAAAAACTTGAAGATGATCATAATATGGTGGCTTCCCTGTCCGTAACTCTTGTGCCACTTTCAAACCTTTGGCAATACTAGGTGAAAGGTTAATCACATGAACTACAGTCAATGCTGCTTTTGCCCAAAAGCCTTGTGAGAGGTTTGCATGATGCAACATAGTAAGTACTCTATCTTGAATACTTCTATTCATCCTTTCAGCTACACCATTCTGTACTGGGGTATAAGGAGTTGTAAACTCTCTACGAATCCCTTTATACTGGCAGAAAAGGTTGAATTCATGTGAGGTAGACCCACCCCCATTATCTGAACGTAAAGCCTTAAGATTAGTTTTTTTTCAGTCTCAACTGAAGCAAGCTATTTTTTGAAAGTAGGGAATACCTCATCCTTTGATTTGATACGATATACCCAAAATTTTCTAGTAGCATCATCTATGAAAGCGACAAAGTAAAAATAACCACCTATTGGAGTTAGATGTCTACGAAAGCACGCGAACAACACAAGGATGAAGAAGAAGCTTGGAGCACAACACACAATACTGAATGTATTACTAGATAATGTACAAAGATAAGTAGCCCATTAGGGCAATAGGCGTATATACAAGCCGGGGGGAAAAAACCTCCTAAAGAGGGAAAAAAGTGCCCCCGCGGTCCTATAGTGTTCACACACATCACTACCTAAATATCTCAATAAATCCCCCTGGGAGTGATGCGATGAACAAGTAGCTGGCACTCATGTATAAGGAAGTGCCAAGCTATGTGGAAATCACTCCACAAAAGGAAGTAAGCCCAAAGCTTTGCGGAAAGCTTCAAACTTCTCCCTAGGCAGAGCCTTCGTGAAAAGGTTAGCAATGTTCTCCTACGTGGGCACATATGCCAAGCTGATCTCCCTAGGAGAGAACCTCTCCCTGACATAATGATAATGCACCTCAATGTGCTTAGTGTGAGCATGGAACACAGGGTTCCTCACAACTACCAATGCGCTCTAACTGTCACTGAAGATGGTGGTGGCAAAAGACTGACCAACACCCAAATCAGCCATAAGGCGTCTGAGCCACACACACTCAACAATCGCTATGAAGGCTTCCCTATACTCAGCCTCACAACTGGAAGTGGCCACAGTAGGCTGCTTCTTGCTCAACCAAGATATACATGAGCTACCAAGCATGAAGCAAAAGCCACTAGGGGACACACGAGTGTCATAGCAACCAGCCCAATCAGGTGAGAAAAAGCATGCAAATATGTAGTAGTGATCCCCCCTTGGGACAAAACAAACCAAGTAGCCGAGTACCACTCAAGTAGCGAAAGATGCGCTTAACCGCCTACCAATGCTTGACTTCTGGGCAATGCATAAACCTGCTCATCTGTGAGACAACAAACTGAATATCTGGCCGAGTAATGCATAAGTAAATCAAGCATCCAACAGCCTGCTGATAGAGAATAACATCAAATGCATCTCCAACATCATGAAGACTCAGTCGTAAACCTGTTTCCATAGGAGTGGCAATAGGTTTATAGTCTTCATGGCCAAAACGCTGCAATAATGTGTCAATATATTTTGTTTGACACAAAGCCATTCCACCATCAACGTGCATAAATTGAATGCCCAAATAGTGATGCAAATGCCCCAGATCAGACATCTCAAACGAGGCATGCGAATCAGCCTTAAAATCAGCAATATGCCTCTCATGAGGACCAGTGAGCAGCATGTCATCAAGATAAACCACAATGATCATAAGTACATCATTAGCACATTTAACATATAAGGTGTTTTCAGTTGGAGTGTTCTCAAAACCATGTGCAATCAGATAGGCATGTATCTTCTCATACCAAGCACGTGGTGCTTGCTTTAAACCATATAATGCCTTCTTTAACCTACACACCTGGTTTTCATGCCCTTTTTGGACAAAGCCACGGGGTTGAAAAACTTACACTTCTTCATGCAAGTCACCATTCAGAAATGCAGTTTTAATGTCCAACTGATGTACATTCCAACCATGATGAGGTGCAAGTGCACAGATGCTCCGAACAATAGTCATACGGCATGTAGGTGCAAAGGTTTCATCAAAATCAATGCCTCTTTCCTGCACATAACCCTTTGCAACAAGCTTAGCCTTATACCTGTCAACTGTACCATTAGGTTTACGCTTCAGCTTCTATACCCACTGAATGCCAATGGCCTTCTTGCCAGCAGGCAAGTCACATAAAGACCAAGTACCATTCTTGATTATAGCATCATATTAAGATTGAATAGCAGCCATCCAATTTTTTGAATTTTGTGCTTCATCAAACGAAACAGGCTCAGTCTCATCACAGAGACTAGATGCAGCCATAGCATAGCAATCTGATGCAAACGAGGTTCTATGAGAGCGTGAACGAGTACGATATGACAGAGGTGCATCTAATTTGTTGTCATGCAAAGTCTGCACCAGCCATTTTGGCATAGTTCTTGCCTCCTTAATATCAGCTCTCTCATCAACAAATGCATCATGTAAATCTGCATCAGAAATGGGATGATCTACATCATCACATGAAACCTGCAAAGGCTGAGAAGTTGCCTCATTAGGACAAGCACTAGAATGTCCACCTGTAAAAAGAGGCATCTAAGTATCATACATGTCTTCGGAGCTAACGGATGTCTCCTTAGTACATGAAAGCAATGGCTGAATAGCATTTTCCACAAAAACAACATCACGGCTAACCAAAATGTGTTTAGTATGTGGATGATAAAAATGATAGCCTTTACTTTCAGAACTGTACCCAACAAAAATACATTTTAATGCTTTATCATCCAATTTTCTATGATGCTGTTTGGTCAACATAACTTTCATCTCTCTCACTTTTTCAATTCCCAACAACCACCCTTCCCTTTTCCATTTGAATTCAAACATTCTTAAAATAGTTTTCACATCTTTAGCAAGGATTTTTCTTCTTCTATACACCCATGAACCCTATGCATACCATGAAGGACTTTGGTGAAACACCTCTACTCAAGGTACCACTCAAACAACACTTGGAGCTTGTGTGGCATAAACTTCAAGGCACCCAAAATGAGATTCGAGAACGTGACAAAATACTTCAAAAGATGCATTTTGTAGAGGAAAACCTTGCACTGGTGGTGAATGCCATTATTATCACTCAAGCTAATGGCACACATTCCAAGATTGGAATCAAGAACCTCCAATTTACAAAGTTTCATGGCCATAAGGATGGGCAACTTGTTTAATCATGTTTATGCTAGTTTGATGATTTTTATTTAGATAAATGCTACTCTGAAAATATTAAAGTGAAGTTTGCCTCTAATTATTTAGTAGGGAAGGCTCAACTTTGGTGGAATGTGTTACAACATAGTGCAAATCATCCTTGACATGGAACGCCTTTCAAGAGAAGGTTAAGGAGTTTTCTTTCCCCTCCATTTCATCTACATGTTCGTCGTTCATGGCTTACATTCACATGGAAGGAGGGTGATATCATTACAACTTACACTAAGTAATTTTGGAAAAGTCTTTTACCTGTTTGCATGATCAAGGATGTTCCTGAAGATATCTTACATAGGAAGTATGAAGATGATTTGGAGATGGGGATCCAAGGGAAGCTTCAGACACTCCGGCCTACAATGCTTTATGAAGCTATTGCTTTTGCTCATGATGCAGAGAAGGAGTTTGAATCGATTACCAAGTCGATCCATTTCAACAACTGTGTCAACAAAAATATTTTACCAAGCCTAGTTTTCTTTGATTATCAATTTTTTATTCTTGTTTTTGTTGATCATATACTTGTTTATCATAGGAATGGAATCGAGCATGAGAAACATTTAGAATATATGTTTTAGTATGTAAGGACACATTTTAGTTACTTTTTCCAAAGTAAACTAGAATATTTAGGGCATATCATTTCTAGTCAATGAGCTCATGTAGACCCAACAAAAATCAAAGTAATTGTAGAATGTTTTGTACCTCAATCAATTAATGTTGTATGTTCTTTTCTTTTCTTGGGTTCACTAGTTTTTATAGGTAGTTGGTAAACATTTTCCCTATTTAGCACTTCCCCTTACTTTATTATTCAAAAATCACAATAGATCCATAAGACTTCATTGACACCTCATTATGATCATTTAATTTCTACATATTATTAACAATCACAATAATTTGCCTCCTCCAAGGTACATTTCCATGTATGTCTTTTTATATGGAACATGCTTATGTTTGTTCAGTGATGGGGCATGTGACTAGTCATCCATGTCTATTTTATTTATATCAATTGAGGCCAATTGTTTTTTCAACTGAGGGGCATGTTATCACTTATGGAATGTTGAATTTTGGAGTTTAACTCATTGAGATATTAAAGTGTTTTGTGTTTTGATATAGAAGCTAGAGGTTCATGAGAAAGTGGATGGGCATTGACATTTCGGATGTGTCTGGACATGGATAAGAGACTTTATATGTTGTAAATTAAGACTCACATAGTGAGATCTTTCTAGAAAGTTATAAAAGTAGTGGTTAAGATAAGGATCGCTCTAGATCGTGATTTTTTAAAATAAAAGATAGGGCTTTTTGTAAAAGAGAGCAACTTTTTACTTTTGCACTTGCTTTTCAAAGCTCTGCCCTCATTGTAATATCTATTTTCAATGTAATGAAAAAGCCTATGAATACACACACTTTGTAGACTTGTCAAATAGAGTTTGTGGAAGGGGATTGCACCCAATACCAGTACTATCTCATCTATTGCGCAACTCTACTTTTTGTGTGTTTTTGGTGTTTTTGGATTTTGTACTCTATGTGTATGTGTGTCCATAAGATCCCATAACAAATGATAGCTAACCTAGTCATTTGCATGGAAATGTGTACTTGAGCCATGATTATTTCATATATGCGAAAACAAGTGCCTACCACAAGTGTTCACACACTCTCAACCTCCATCCACAAAAGCAACTCACACATTTTAGCCATGAATAGTGGCGAACACTCAAATGGAAATATCTCTCTCATTACTTAGCTTAAAATAGGTTGACTTTTTTTTGAAATTCTTGACGAGATCACCTATTGGAAGTGGTCTAGATAGCTTATGCACTTTGCGGTAAAAGTTATGGCCAAAGAATAGTGTCATGAATGACATATACAAACTCCAATGTTTTCGACATTGTACACATGAGTAACATCAAGAAAGAAAGGGAAAATGCATAGATAACTTAGCTTACCACAATCCCCACATCATACACATGCACAAAAGCTCATATAGATGGAGAAAATAGAACAAGAAAGTTAAGTTAAACAATCACACTTCTTCAAAAGTTCTTCTTCTTCAATACTTGTCAAAAGCCCACTGCAAATGGGTTAAGTTCACTTATATACAACTATTTTAAACTTATGTGTTATCATACATGAAAACTAGACAAAATTGGAAAAGTCTATTCTAAAGAATTACAACACACTTATGATAAAGATTGTTGTGTTCTCCATGCAATTGATGGAGGCTACAAGAAAAAGAAGAGGAAAAGGGTGTCTTTGGAGCCTTCTTGTGCATGGTCCTTGTCCATTTGCATATTTTCCTTTGTCTGATTTGAATCGATTGGTTGAGGCATACTTCTTTCCTCCTTGCTACACAATCAAATCATAATGCAAAGGCCAAGTTCCCTATATGTGGCTACTCATATGAGTCACATGGCACTCAAATAGGACTAGGGATTAGTTCACACCCCCATGGCCTAATCTAACATATACCATTTTGGTAATTAGTTGTTGGAATATTCCAAATTCATTAAGTTCTTGGTCTTGCTCCTCATCGATCCATTGCATCCACTAGCCCAAAGGTCTCGAACAATCACACCCAAGGGTGTTGATTTCTCATTGACAAACAATTATTCATTCGAAGGATAACTTGAATGTTAATGTGATCCAAAGGCTCCTTGGTTTATGAAACAAAGGACCACATATAACTTTGATATAAAGGTAGCTTCATGACTCGATCAAATCCCACAAATCATTAACAACTTTGCATTTGTTTGCATCAGCTCTTGCTCCACCTCCTCATCTATCCACTTTTCACATTATCCGCTAGCCAAGAGGCCCTCAACAATCACAAGTCACACACCAAAGGTGTGCATTCCTTGTGGAAAGATAATTCTTCACATCATGATAGGGCATTAAAGATCTACTCTCCCAAGGACAAATATTTTGCCTTTGTGCCATGAGGTTGGAACTTGGATTCCATTATTTGACTTTCGTACTTGTTTTTTTAAAATAATGCAAAGCTAAGAAAAAAACGATCTAATGGTATATACACTTAAATCCTTGGTAAATGATGAGAGCTTTAAATTTGTCGATGGGTGGGATAGAGAGGTTTTCGGGATGCAAGTTTGACCTTTCAAATTTCGAGCTTTTAAGAAAGAAGGTGGTAACTTGGTAAGACAGAACTCCATTTTCACCAAGAAACAACCCCCCCCCCCCCCCCAGTGGTGAGTCGTGACACACTCTTTTGAGAAAGGGAGCTTGTGGCCAACCGGCGTTGTCATCCTCTGCTTCAGTCTTAGTAGGAATTCGTGCTCCACGGACTGCCAAACGATGCCACTGCTTCATTGCACAAATACTTCCCCCCGCTTATTGGTCCTGCCTTTGTCACACTCGCAACGACTGCATAGTCTTCAAGATAAGGCTCCGCGGCTGCTAATCTTTCTTAGAAAGGCTAACAAAAATCAATGGCGCCGGAGCTGGACATCGGTAGAGTTTCGAGCTTCTTCGCGTGATAGTCCCGATGGAAATGCCGAGGTTAAGTCCACTTCTAGTTCTTTATCCAGGTAATACGAGTACACACAACAACACACCCCCCCTCCCCCCCCCCCCCCCCCTCCCCCCCCCCCCCCCCCCCCCCCCCACACACACACACACACACACACACACACACACACACACACACACACACACACACACACACACACACACACACACACAGACACACAGAGAGAGAGAGAGAGAGAGAGAGAGAGAGAGAGAGAGAGAGAGAGAGAGAGAGAGAGAGAGAGAGAGAGAGAGAGAGAGAGAGAGAGAGAGAGAGAGAGAGAGAGAGAGAGAGAGAGAGAGAGAGAGAGAGAGAGAGAGAGAGAGAGAGAGAGAGAGAGAGAGAGAGAGAATGAAATAAAGTGCAATATATTACTGTCTTCGAAATGCCAAAATGGATCATGGGCCTTAAATGTTGCATCATATTGGAAAAATTACAATTTTTGGGTTAGATGAAAGAACAAGAAGAATAATACAATTACTTGAAAGTACCAAGGACTCGATATACTCCATGATAAGCATTGTGAATTGGTGCTTCATTGCTTTGCATAACCAGCAAGGATGATCATTATCTTGCAGTCTTTGGATGCATATGAGATCCTTTGTAGTTGAGGGAGCCTAAATCAGCTTTGTCACATGATCAAGAATATTGATGCAATATCAACTCTCTAATGTTAATTTGACCATCTATTTATGGGTGGCCCAAACGAACTTGTAACTTGCCTTCAAATCTTTGTCGTCTCCTTTTAGAGGCTCTCCTTATGTCTCCATAGCTCTAGAACTTTATTTTAGATAAATGTCATCAATGCTATATGGCTTGAAAATTGAAGCTAATGGATGCTTGTCACTTGATAGATGGCTAAATGTAGCTTCTTATGATGCCATTTGTATTTTTGCTCACATGATTTCTTTTAATTCTTACTCTCCAATATAGCCTCTAGTAATAATAGACCCAAATATCACTAGTCTTCATATCTCATGACTCTAGAGGGTGGCCCAAATCCCTCTGTAAATAGGTAGAGATAATGTCTACATATCTTCATTCTTGGTAGTGACATATGTAATTTAGCTATCTTATAGTCAGACATATCTCTAGCAATAATAGACCCAAACATTGCTAGTCTTCATATCCATGACTCTAGAGAAAGGCTCAAATCCCTCTCTAAATGGATAGAGATAATGGCTACATATCTCATAACATTCTTGGTATGACATACAAAGTGTAGCTATCTTATATTCTCTGGGACATGATTGACATATTTTGGTTTATTGGTACTATATAAATAAATAAACAAATGAACAAATAAATATATATATATATATATATATATATATATATATGTATATATATATGTGTATATATATATATGTGTATATATATATATATATATATATATATATATATATATATATATATATATATATATATATATGTATATATATATATATATATATATGTGTATGTGTGTGTGTGTACCCATGTAATTCAACCTTTCTACAAAACTATCTATAGTTGGCTAGAGAAGATGCTCCCTAAGAAACCTATCTTCGTGCTCAACTCATATATTGGCTCTATGCATGTATACTTGATGCCAGGTAAACCAAGTCCTTGAAAATAAGTCAAGTGAAGTTCATCCACGTGTAAGGGAGAGTGCCTTTAAGGAGTAATATAACAAATTGTGCCGTTAAGGAGTATTCAAATATCTCTAAGGAATAGTGGAAGGGAAGTCATGATCCATGCTAAAACTATGGTTCTAGAAGTTGTGGAAATGGTGAGCATATGTATCCCTAGGTAGTATGGAGGGCTTATAAGCTACAACTAAAAGTAATGTTACGGCATTTCCCATTACCACATAGTAAACAACTACTCTTATTGAATGATCTTGCATAATACTTAAAGGCATTGGATCTATTCATGTGTGATGTATGGAAATAAAGAGTGTCTCCATGCTTCTCCATCCATTTTCACTATAAGATTCCCATAATGGCCCATAAAGGGCTCGCAAAGGGACGCCCCCGAGAGCATGGTTTATGCCACAAGGACATCAAAAATCTAAATATCTATAAAAGGCTCCCCAAATTGAGTTTGTGAACACATTTTCTAAACCTCCCATTAATACTTAGGCTCTAGTTTAATGAGTCTTAATTTTTTGCAGATTGAAAATAATGATACATTGAAGTCCACCCAAAGATGTGAAAATGTGAATCTATTCAATACTAAACTATCTATTATCCACAAGTAGATAGGTTCTTGATTGCTAACCTTATAATCCAATGTGGAATGTGGAGTGTTATTAAACACCATAACCGTGGTTTTAGTATCTACTAAGGTTGATGTGTAGTCCACTATCATATAACGCATCTAGATGTTGATGCATGTCCAATGGAGATAGAGAAATTATCATAATATCATCAACATATAATGATGCAACAATATATGAGCAAATGAGACTATGTAGGGTATCTAGATGTTGATGCACGTGCAATGGAGATAGATAAACTATCACTATCATCAACATATAATGATACAATTATATTTGAGCAAATGAGACTATGTGAATGAGTGTGGTATAGGGGAGACGCTAGGGGTATTGAGAGAAAGTGCAAGTAGAGAAAGAGAAAAGTATATGGAGAGAGGGAGGTAGATATATGTATGGATGAATGGATGGATGGATAGAGGGAGGGAGAAAGGGATGAATGGGATGCATGGATGGATGGGTGGATGGATGGATGAATGGATGGATGCACGAGTGGTTTGATAGATGGGTGGATGGATCATAGTTACAAGGGGACAATGATGTGTCTCGCAAACAATGACGTGTCTCGCAAACAATGACGTGTCTCGGAAGAGTGACATATCTCGAGAATGATGATGCCCTTGATCGGGATTGGACTTGGACCATCTTGGGGATGGGGATTGAGAACAACACTCAAAACATGTTGATTTTTTTGCCAATTTTAAGTGAGAACCATGCATAATGATTTTATTAGCTTATATGGACACAAATAAACAAGAAATCACTAAAACAAGTCTTTTTAAGTGAAATATACTAAAGCATCTAGTATGTTGCTATCTCATTGCATAAATGATAGCAGTCACGTGTGTTAGGTGCGTTCAATTCGATGAGTGTAAGGTGCGTGAACCGAATGGTACGGGGAGGTAAGATGCGTGAAGTGTGTCATAATATATGCATCCAAAAGTCTATTTGGGGAATTCAAAAGATGCATCTGAATGTCATACGGTCAATGTAGGTTTTATTAATAGACACTACCCTTGACTTTTATCATTGAGATAGATGCCCTTGTAGATTTTGAAAGCTTTTTGGTAGAATTGTTATCATAATTGTAGTGATTATTCTTTTGATTGTATAATATCATGTTGGAACAAATGCATTCATTGCCATGGATACAAAGATATATAATGTAATGTAGAAACTAAAGAGAACAAGCTTAACAAAAACTTAGGATTATACTCAAAACTTTACTCTCATGCCCAAGATCACACGCTAGTAGTTGAATAAAAAATCTCTTATTTATTTTTTACTCCGTGTCCCAAGGTTGAAAAATCTCTCTCTCTCTCTCTCTAGCTCCTCAAGACTCAAGCTCAAGATCTACTTATCAAGGCTTAGATGCAAAGCAAAATGCAAAACAAAGCTCAAAATACACTCAAATACTCATGTGCAAGAATGGGGAGCAACCAGCCAACAACATAAAAAACCCCACATTCGAACGATTTTTTGAATAAAAGTCGCTAAAAAGATTTAAATCGCGTTTACGATTTTTATATTTTAAAAATCGTACGATTTTTTTACTATGGATTCATCATCAATTCATTTGTAAATTGTGACTTTGAACTTGAAAGACTAAAGTTTAAACTTCAAGAATCAACATGCCATTATTCATATGAAAGGACGAGACAAGAATAACAATTTGAGTCTAGACATAGGCATAATGCACACGACACATCAAATATACTGATATATGATAATGCCATACAAAATGTGTCAAAACAAGATGGACATAAGTCTTAGCACCTTCTATCGGTCAACTTGAAACGATGCAATCTGGATATAAAAGAAATAATATAAAAAATACTCAATAGTCCAATGTATGTAGGCTGAGCCGGGTGCCAGTGTGCCACTATAAGTGTATGCCTATCATCTGAGTCATAATCACTCGTCTTCATCCATGTCGATGGAATGGTCAAATGAAGAAGAAACTGGAGAAGAGAGTAGAATGTCTCTTGGTGTAATGACGTTCCCATCATCATCGAACTTTGGTTCCCTAATAGGAACCGACTCTGTAGCAGACTCCCCATGATCGCTCGACGGTGCAGGAGCACCTCTCAGTCGAGGGCGCATCTTGTGCCTCCTACCTCTCACATGAGCTGCACTAACAGAAGGCCGATCGGTTCGCCTTTGTCGTAAAGCACGTGAGCGTGCTCTAGTAACCCTTTGATCGATCACCTTGAGCTGTGTATGGAGCATGCGATAAATCTCCTCCTCTTTGTCTTGTGTAGATCCTCCCACATCCTCCGTCGATGTAAAACTCCACTCAAATGTAATAAGAAGAACCTACAAAATTGATGAAAATGATTATTTTTAGCTTCAAGCTTCAAAAACTATAAGTCATAAGATCCAAAAAGTATTCATTTGTGCAATGTACGCACTATTTGTTGGAAAATTAAGTAGGCCCATAACAAGTTCCACAGGTCCATAGGTCCAGGAAGTACAACATAGATTCTAGTATCTTCCAAAATTGACAAACATTAACATACCACACTTAATCATACAATGATGAGACAAAGATAGATAGAGATTAGACAACATGTGTAAAGTGTTACGTAAGCCACTGCCTACTCACACAATCATATATACAAATGTCAAATTACAATGTGGGAGTCAAAACCTCAACCACTCTATGTGAACAGAAATAGATGGAAGAGTGTATGTGCAAAATTTACAATAATATTCAGATGTAGGGACAAAAATCTGAATATGTATGAGATGTATGACCTGATAGGTCGTAGAAGAGTGTATATGAGTGACAGAAAGAGGAAAGATCAGTTTGGAACTGATATTCAACAAACCCTAATCTGATTTTAGGGTATGGAAGACCCTAAATCAGATGTGTGTGAAAGATCACATACTTACAGACTTAGCATAGAATGCTAACATGTTGCTGACAGAAATCCTCATACTCATATGGAAACACCTTCTCTAACACCTCATCTGAATGCATGTAGCATGCATGTACTGATTCTCCTTTATGTATGCCGAATCGGACGACTCTAGATATGGATGCCACTGCCTCCATAAGCTCCAAGTAGTACCTGTATCCATAAAGAGAATATGTACCTAAATAGTTAACATAAGATGAAATCTTATGTTAATCTCCATCCAATGTCTTTGAAGTACTCCAGAATCTTCATGTAGAAGACAATCTTCAAATACATCATGTAGATGGCTGATCCACACTACCAAGCTGCATATAGGTAAGTCCTCTCCATAAGCAAGAGTGTGAGCACACTCTTCTCCAAGAAGAACTCCATAGCTGCTCCTCAACATGCTTCTAGAGTGCACCATGGCTGCCCCATGAGTGCTAGAGCACTACCTCCTCAAGAGAGGGACCAAAGCTGGCGTTGAATAGTGTTGGATGATCTCAATTGTGATCATAAGACCTGTTTATATAGGCTACAACTTCTCATGCGAAAAAATCTGCTTTTCGTGACTCAAAATAAAGCTCATCGCTTTTTAAATTTGAATCGCAAGTTTTTAGGTTTATTTTATTGTTGCTTTTAGCTATCGTTAAAAATAGCTTCTTGACTTGCTTTTTCATACTTCTGACCACCTAATGAATGATCTGACAACATTTTTATGATCCTCATGCTGAGAGCTATCAAATGAGATAAAAACCCCAATTTTTGTGTCGAAAATGACTAAGTACCAAAATTAGGGTTTCTGCCCCTTGCAATGTCATATTGGTACAAACTGAACTGGATATGCAACTTCATTCATTTGGAAACTGTCATAAACTTCAAACTTGTCCTCCCGAATTGACCTTCAAACCTTTTCTTCAAAAGTCTTCTTCAAAACTGAATTTGAATTTCTTCAAACTTCAAAAATCTGAATTTGCTGAATATGAACCATAATATTTGAGAAAATATGTAAACTAGATATCCAATAGTGTTAGCATATATCAAGCAATCACTGCTTGACAACATATGTAGCATGAATTGACTCTGAATCTGCTATCTCCCTACATAAGTCTTCCCAAACCTGTAAGCATACACTAGGATCCACATATTTGCATATACCTTACAAAAGGTTTTTCAATGTACTTCTGCTGTTTCATGTAAATACACTAAAATGTTGGAAAACAATGTCACATCAGTCCAAAATCTTATTAGGGCAGAAACCCTAATTTTGGTACTTAGTCATTTTTGGCACAAAATTTGGGTAAAATTTTTATGAGCCTATCTTGTAGAGCTTGAAGAGAGCTTTCTAATGGTATATGACATGAAGTCATCAGAGATCCGATTTGGGAGAAAACCCTAACCCTAATTTTCTTCTGATTTAGGGTTTTTACCTCATTTGATAGCTCTCAGCTTGGAGGTCATAAAAATGTTTTTAGATCATTTATCAGGCGGTCAGAAGTGTGAAAAACCATGCCAGAAGCACTTTTTAACGATTAAATTAAAATAAAGCAAAAGCAATTTAAAAAGCGATGAGATTAAAATAAAGTGCTTTTTAGTGAGTTTTTCGCATGGAGCTTTAAAACTTACAGAAGAGAGCATTGAGGTCACTTTTTAGAACATCATACGCAAAGCCAACGCCAGCTTTGGTCCTTCTTTGAGGAGGTAGTGCTCTAGCACTCATTGGGCAGCCATGGTGCACTTTAGGAGCAGCTATGGAGCTATGTTGAAGAGGAGTCATGGAGTTCTTCTTGGAGAAGAGTGTGCTCACACTCTTGCTTATGGAGAAGACTTACCTATTAGCAGCTTGGTGGTGTGGATAAGCCATCTACATTATGTATTTGAAGTTTGTCTTCTACATGAAGATTTTGGTGTACTTCAAAGACATTGGATGGAGCTTAACATAAGATTGCATCTTATGTTAATTATTCAGGTACATATTCTCTTTATGCACACAGGTACTATTTGGAGCTTATGGAGGCAATGACATCCATATCTGGAGGAGTCCTATTTGGCATACATAAAGGAGAATCGGTACATGCATGCTACATGCATTCAAATGAAGTGTTAGAGAAGGTGTTTCCATATGAGTATGAGGATTTCTGTCAGCAACATGTTAGCATACTATGCTAATTATATAAGTATGTGATTTTTCACACACACATCTGATTTAGGGTCTTCCATAGCCTAAAATCAGATTAGGGTTTGTTGAATATTAGTTTTATACCGATCCTTCTCCTTCCTCTTTCTGTCACTCATAATCACTCTTCTACAACCTATCAGATCACACATCTCATACATATTCAGATTTCTGTTCCTACATATGAATATTCTTGTTAATTCTGCACATACACTCGTCCATCTATTTCTGTTCACATAGAGTGGTTGAGATTTTGACTCCGACATTGTAAATTAACATTTGTATATATGTTAGTATGAGTAAGCAATGGCTTACGTAACACTTTGAACATGTTGTCTAATCTCTCTCTATCTTTGTCTCATCATTGTATGATTAAGTGTTGTATGTTCATGTTTGTCAATTTTGGAAGATGCAGGAATCTGTGTTGTAGATCCTGGACCTATGGGACCTGTGGAATTAAGTTATGGGCCTACCTAATTTCCACCATTTGGTATCAGAGCTCCCAGGTTTACAACATATGGTTTCAGAGCATCTTCTAAAATTTGATATATAACATACACACGTAGTCTAGATGAGTAGAGATTTGAGAATTAGACAATTCAGTTACATGTTTATTTATCAGTGTGGAGTATGAAGTTGATGATCTGTTAGCAGCCAAATACTTTTGGAAGAGTAAAGTTACTTTACAGAAGTATTGCATGAAGAGTCAAGACCAAGACTTGATGAAGAAAAGGCTACTTCAAATTCAAGGAAAACAATGGTTTGGAGAAGATGAAGGAACAAGATCAACATCAAATCACAGGTATTAGTTTCTACTATCGGATTATCATTTGCAGGTCATATCTTAGAAGAGCAGTTATGAAGAGATTTGAAGGATACAAGAAGTGCTTTTAAACACTTTCATTACTTTGAAAGTTAAAGCATTAGCTACATCAAAATAGGTATCTAGAGGTTGATCTTGACAGTTTTGATAAATCTCTTTCATGGCAAGAAAGCTCATCTAAGAAGACAAATTTGGAGATTAGATCAGTTTTGTTTTCGGCCAACACAAGGTTGAAAGTTTTCTGATCAAATTTTGAATCTAGAGAGGTTGGTGAATTCAGATATATCAGTCACATTTGAAGTAGAGGATTGATTCCTCATATGCTGAGATAGAGGAGATGGAGCTGAGATGGTAGAAGAATGTTTTGTCTTCTATATTCACTTCCATTTATATACTATGTTTGTTTTGACTCTTACTCTTAGCACTAGAGAAAGAGAAAAAATCATTTGAAGAAGTTAAGAGTGCTTGCTACTTCAAGATGAAGAGAATAAAAGGTATGGAAGAGAAGTTTGAAGATCTTGACATCATCAGGTGGAAGAAAGATGGAGAAGAAGAAGGTCCTACAACTCCAAAGAGAGAGTAAGATTTCTTTTCTCTTATATTTTCCATATACTTTTTCCTACTTTTATCCTCTACATCCAAAGACAAGTCTATGAGAACATCATGTGAAGAAAATAATTTAAAGAAGAAGCAGTTTCTTGGTTTGTATTATACTTGGTCATGTTTTAGTAGGTTTTGACAAAGAATTGCATTGAGAGAAAGAAAAGCAGCAGGTATCTAAGACAGCTTATATGTTTTGACTCATATGTGTATGAGTTATGTTTTAGTTGAAGCTTTTGAGTAGGCAGCTTATATGTTCCCTCAAAGAATTCTTGGAGTGTCAATTCAAAGCTACTTGGTATATGACAAGTTGCAGGGAAGTATTTTTCTTCTTTACCTAACTCTTGAGGTAAAAGAGTATTTGTAGCAGATGTTGGAGACTTGGAGTGAGGTTTTTTTTTGAGTTGGAAAAGTTACCTCATATTCAGTATACTCAGAAAATTCAGAGTTTTTCAGGATGAAAATTCAGAAAATTCAGTATTTTCAGAATTTCAGTATTTTTAGAAAAATTCAGAATTTCAGTATTTTCAAAAAATTCAGAAAATTCAGTATTTTCAGGAAAATTCAGAAAAATTCAGAAAAATTCAGATTTTGTGATGTACCAATCAGATGGAGAATCTACTTTCTATGTTTGTCTTGACTTTTGGATACAAGTATTCAAAAAGGTGTTCCATGAGATCCTATCACTTGATTGAAAAGTGGAGTTAGCCAAAAGAAAGTCACGCAGATACTATCACATTTCACCCGGGAAGAATATGAAGATATGAAGTATCAACTTGCAAGTTTTGGAGTTCTCAAGGTGAGAGTTTGTCCACTTATGTTCGAGTAGAAGTTGCAGATTTTGGGAAGGATCTAGTTGAAGAAAAGTTTTACAACTTTATGTGAGAAGCATGGACACTTAGAGACATTCAGGTAGCAAATCAAACATTCAGTCATGAAGGTTTGATGAGAGCAAATTCTACACAGGTATTTTGTTGGAGAGATCTAATATGATCTTGTATGATCTTGAAGATCTTGAGTATTTTTGAGTGAGATGTCTATCCTTTGTTTGTAAAATTCTTAACATTGGAAGAAGTAAGTCAAAGATTCAGATTCTATCAGATTAGTGTTGCATTAGTGTTGCAGAGAAATAGAAGAAGATACTTGTTATGTTGCAAAAAGATTATGAATCCTAAAGTGCTTTCAGCAAGGTTTTTGTTATGTTAGGATCAGTTAACCTTATTCTATAATTTGGAAAGCTGAGGAATGGCAATGAAAGCTATTGGCATGTGTACAGTGCTAATAAAAAGGGTTCAGAATCCAGATATTTTGTTTCAGATACAGGTATTAATGTTATGGAAGATTAGATTTATTGAGAGAAGGAAGACATTCTAGATTTCATAAAGTTTGATATACTTTGAAGAATTCTGGATTCTAATGTTAAATCATCCAGGGAGGTGATGAAACATGAAGACTTATTTTCAGCCATATGAGAAAGAATGCATAATCATACCTGTAGGTATTCCTATATCAGGTAATCTTATATTTCCTTTGTCAGTTTCTCTTTATGTTCCAACTTTTAAAGAAGAAGGAAGAAGGAGAATGTCTTGAGAAAGTTCCTGTTAGGTGTTCCTGTTAGGTGTTCCTGTTCGGGAGAAAGTTCTAGAGTTCTATTTCAGAGAAACTTGATATTTCAGAGAGGTATGTTACTTATGAGGTGCGCACATATATGATTATACCAAACTTTGAAGGAAAGAGGTATGAAAGACTTACAGATAGCACAAGGATGAAGACAAGATGACATCAAAGATATGAAATTTTGTTGAGACTCATGGAGTTGAGTATAGTCAGAGATGAACCGGCTAGTGTTCATAATACACTAAGTTGTGAGTTGTCGGTCACAAGTCCCAGGATTGAGTTTTTGATTCTATTTAGTGTATATACACGACACAGCAGAAGTACGTTGAGAAACTTTTCGTAGGTAAATGCAAATATATGGATCCTAGTGTATGCTTATATGTTTGAGAAGACTTATTTCAAGAGATAGCTGATTCAGAGACAAGTCATGCTACATATGTTGTCAAGCAGTGATTGCTTGATGTCTTCTAAACACTATTGGATATATAGTTTGCATATTTTCTCAGGTATTATGGTTCATATTCAGCAAATTCAGATTTTTGAAGCTTGAAGAAATTCAAATTTAGTTTTGAAGAAGACTTTTGAAGAAAAAGTTTGAAGGTCAATTCGGGAGGACAAGTTTGAAGAGGACAAGTTTGAAGCTTATGACAATTTGCAAATGAATGAAGTTACATATCCAGTTCAGTTTGTACCAATATGACATTGCAGGGGGATTGTTGAAAAACAATGTCACATCAGTCCAAAATCCTATTAGGGGAGAAACCCTAATTTTGATACTTGGTCATTTTCGGCTCAAAAATTGGGTAAAATTTTTATGAGCCTATCTTGTAGAGCTTGAAGAGAGCTTTCTAATGGTATATGACATGAAGTCATCAGAGATGATTTAGGGTTTTTACCTCATTTGATAGCTCTCAGCTTGGAGGTCATAAAAATGTTTTCAGATCATTCATCAGGTGGTCAGAAGTGTGAAAAAACCAAGCTAGAAGCACTTTTTAACGATTAAATTAAAATAAAGCAAAAGCAATTTAAAAAGCGATGAGATTAAAATAAAGCGCTTTTTAGTGAGTTTTTCGCATGGAGCTTTAAAACCTATATAAGAGAGCATTGATGTCACTTAACATCCTACGCAAAGCCAACTCCAGCTTTGGTCCTTCTTTGAGGAGGTAGTGCTCTAGCACTCATGGGGCAGCCATGGTGCACTTTAGGAGCACTTCAGGAGAAGCTATGGAGCTATGTTGAGGAGGAGTCATGGAGTTCTTCTTGGAGAAGAGTGTGCTCACACTCTTGCTTATGGAGAAGACTTACTTATTAGCAGCTTGGTGGTGTGGATCAGCCATCTACATTATGTATTTGAAGATTATCTTCTACATGAAGATTTTGGTGTACTTCAAAGACATTGGATGGAGCTTAACATAAGATTGCATCTTATGTTAATTATTAAGTTACATATTCTCTTCATCACCCCCCTGGATTCTTTAACACTAGTATCCATAATTCTTCAAATTATATCAGACTTTATGAAATTTGGAACGTCTTCCTTCTTTCAATAAATCTGATCTTCAGTGGTCAATACTTGTATCTGAAACAAAATCTCTGAACCCTTTTTATTAGCACTGCACAATTGCTAATAGCTTCCACTGTCACTTCTTGAGCTTTCCATATTATTGAATAAGGTTAGCTGATCTATTACATGATAAAAAACCTTGCTGAAAGCAGTTTAGGATTCATAATCTTTTGCAACATAACAAGTATCTTCTTCTATTTCTCTGCAACACAAATCTGAAAGAATCTGAATCTTTGACTTACTTCTTCCAATGTTAAGAACTTTACAAACAAAGGATAGACGTCTGACTCAAAAATACTCAAGATCTTCAAGATCATTCAAGATCTATCAAGATCATACAAGATTATTCTAGATCTATGATATGTGCAACAAAATACCTGTGTAGCATATGCTCTCATCAAACCTTCATGACTGAATGTTTGATTTGCTACTTGAATGTCTCTAAACTGTCCATGCTTCTCACATAAAGTTGTAAAACTTTTCTTCAACTAAATCCTTTCCAAGAATCTGCAACTCCTACTGGAACACAAGTGGACAAACTCTCACCTTGAGAACTCCAAAAGCTGCAAGTTGATATTTCATATCTTCATATTCTTCCCGGGTGAAATGTGAAAGTATCTGCTTGACTTTCTTTTGGCTAACTCCACTTTTCAATCAAGTGATAGGATTTGATGGAACACCTTTTTGAATACAAGCATGTATCCAAAAGTCAAGACAAACAAAATAGATTCTCCATATGATTGGTACATCACAAAAATATGAATTTTTCTGAAAATACTAAAATTCTGAATTTTTTCTGAAAATATTGAAATTTTGAAAATACTGAATTTTCTGAATTTTCATCCTGAAAAACTCTGAATTTTCTAAGTATATTGAATATGAGGTAACTTTCTCAAACTCAAAAAACCTCACTCCAAGTCTCCAACATTTACTATAATACTCTTTTACCTCAAGAGTCATGTAAAGAAGCAAAATACTTCTCTACAACTTGTCATAAACCAAGTAGCTCTAAATTGACATTCCAAGAATTCTTTGAGGGAACATATAAGGTGCCTGCTTAAAATCTTTAACTTATACATAACTCATACACATATGAGTCAAAGCATATAAGCTGTCTTAGATTTCTGCTGCTTTTCTTTCTCTCAATGCAATTCTTTGTCAAACCTACTAAAACATGACCATGTATAATGCAAAACAAGAAACTGCTTCTTCTTTAAACTTTCTTCTTCACACAAGATGTTCTCGTAGACTTGTCTTTGGATGTAGAGGATAAAAGTAGAAAAAGTATTTGGAAAATATAAGAGAAAAGGAAGTCTTGCTTTCCCTTTGGAATTGTTGGACTTTCTTCTTCTATACCTTTTTTCCACCTGATGATGTCAACATCTTCAAACTTCTCTTGTATTCCTTTTGTTCTCTTCATCTTGAAGTAGCAAGCACTCTTAACTTCTTCAAATGAATTTTTCTCTTCCTCTAGTGCTAAGAGTAAGAGACAAAACAAACATGGTATATAAATGGAAGTGAACATAGAATCATGTTTTTCCAACTCATATGCTGAATCAAAACTCTGCTTCAAATTCGATGGATATGACTGAATTCATCAACCTTTTTCCTTGAGTTGGTTGAATGCTGAATTACCTCTCTAGGTATAAAATCTGATAAAAAACTTCCAACCAACTTACAACACAAGGTTGGCTGAAAACTGTTGGAAATTTAGTAGGCCCATAGCTCATATCACAGGTCCAAGGTTCCATAGGTCCAGCATCTACATCATAGATTCTACCAATCTTCCAATATCGACAAAACATGAACATACCACACTTGATCATACAAATGATGAGACAAAGATAGAGAGAGACTAGACAACATGTATAAAGTGTTACGTAAGCCAGTGCTTACTCACACTATCATATATATCAATGTTCAATGTACAATGTGGGAGCAAAACTCTCAACCACTCTATGTGAACAGAAATAGATGGATAAGTGAATGTACAAATGTAACAAACATATTAAGATGTATGGACAAAAATCTAAATATACATGAGATGTGTTACCTAATTGGTTGTAGAAGAATGAATATAAGTGACCGAAAGAAGAAGGATCAGTCTAAAACTGATAATCAACAAACCCTCATCTAACCTTAGGCTATGGAAGTCCCTAAGTCATGTACGTGTGTGATAAGATCACATACTTAAAAAGTAGCAAAGAATGCTAACAAGTTTGCTGCAAGAAATCCTCAAACTCATATGAACATATCTTCTCTAACACCTCATCCAAATATGCATAAAACATATACGTATTGATTCTCTTGTACCTATGCCGAATAGGACTCCTCCTGATATGGATGTTACTGCCTCCATAAACTTCAGTAGTACCTGTGTGCATAAAGAGAACATGTACTTGAATTCTTAACATAAGATGCAAATCTTATGTTAACCACCATCCAATGTCTTTGAAGTAACCCGAAATCTTCATGTAGAAGACAATCTTCAAATACATCATGTGAATGGCCGATCCACATCATCAAGCTGCTAATGTCCAAGTCCTCTCCATGAGCAAGAGTGTGAGCACACTCTTCTCCTCCAAGAAGAACTCCATAGCCGCTCCTCAACATGCTTCAAGTTAGCACCATGGCTGCCCCATGTGCTAGAAGAAACACCACCTCTATTGAGGTCCAAGCACCAAGGCTTGTGTTGAACACTAGGTGAAGGATGAATACAAGTGATTCCAAGCACTTCTTATATAGTAGTTGATTGTCCTCAAAAGCTATTGTGAAAAGCTCTCGAATAAAGCAAAATAAAGCACACGATCAATACGATCGCTATTAATCGTAATCGGGAAAAACAAACGGGAAAAATATGTTCGCTGTTTTAGCGTCGCCGTCCATTGCTTTTGTTTTCCCAAAAGTTTAATCAAAAACTTTTTTGTGCGCACCGCCGCTGAGCGTGGGGATTGAACCCAGAGGGGTTCTTTGGAATGATCATGGCATAGCCACAGCGCCCATCCGATTTCCTTGTAGGGGGAAGCATAAAGTAGTCTATATATGCTGTATTTACTAAGCAAGATGGACCAACTTTGACCAGTTGTTGACCAATGGGACATTGCATCAAAGTTTTCCAACAATCCCCCCTACAATGTCATATTGGTACAAACTGAACTGTATCTTCAAACTATGAAAGCTGCAAATTATCAATGTTGCTAACTACCACAAGCTTCAAGTTTGTACTCCTGAACAGACCTTCAAACATGTTCCTTCAAAAAGTCTTCTTCAAAACTGAATTTGACTTTCCTTCAAACTTGGAACACCTGAACTTGCGGAATATGAACCATAATACTTGAGAAAATATGCAAACTAGGTATCCAATAGTGTACTCATCAAGCAATCACTGCTTGACAACAAATGTAGCAAGTACTGACTCTGAACTTGCTATCTCCTGTCTCATAAACCTAAAAACATACACTATGATCCACATATTTGCATTTACCTTACGAAAGTTTTCTCAACGTACTTCTGCTGTGTCATGTAAATACACTAAACAAAATCAAGAATTGAATCCTGGAACCTGTGACTGACAACTCACAACTTAGTGTATTATGAACACTGTTGGTTCATCTCTGACTGTACTCAAATCAACTCAACTCAACTCAACTGAAATCAACTTATGAGTCTCATCAAAAAATCTATGATGTGATCATGTCTTCATCCTTAAATCCTTCATACCTCTTTCCTTCAGAACGTGGTATAAACATATATGTGCGCACCTCTGAAAACATACCTCTTTGAAATATCAAGCTTCTCTTCAATAGAATTTTGGAACCTTCTCCTGAACAGAAAGATCCTAATAGGAACTTTCTCCAGACATTCTCCTTCTTCCTTCTTCTTTCAAAGCTTGAACATACAGAGAAACTGACAAAGGAAATATAGGAATACCTAAAATAGGAATACCTGTAGGTATGACTCTGCATTCATATGGATGAAAAAATAAGTCTTCATAACGCTAGTATCCAGAATTCTTCAAAGTATATCAGACTTTATGAAATCTTGGACGTCCTTCTTCTTTCAATAAATCTAATCTTCAGTGATTTAGCATTGCTTCCTTAACATCAATACCTGTGTCTTGAGACAAAATATCTGAACCCTTTTATTAGCACTACAGATGCTAATGACTTTCACTGTTTACTTCTCAGCTTCCCAAAATCTAAAATAAGGTTAGCTGATCTATATAACAAAACCTTGTTGAAAGCATTTTACGATCCATAATCTTCTGCAACATAACAAGTATCCTCTTCTATTTTTTTGCAACACAAATCTTAATAGAATCTGAATCTTTGACTTACTTCTTCCAATGCTAAGAACCTTACAAACAAAGGATAGACAACTGACTCATAAATACTCAAGATCTTCAAGTTCTTCAAGGTTATTCAAGATCATATAAGATCTATCAAGATCAATGATCTCTCCAACAAAATACCTGCGTAGAATCTGCTCTCATCAAACCTTCATGACTGAATGTTTGATTTGTTACCTGAATGTCTCTAAGTGTCCATGCTTCTCACAAAGTTGTAAAACTTTCTTCGAACAAATCCTTCAAGAATCTGCAACTCCTACTTGAAACATAAGTGGACAAACTTTTCACCTTGAGAACTCCAAAAGCTTCAAGTTGATACTTCATATCTTTCATATTCTACCCGGGTGAAATGTGATAGTACCTGCTTGACTTCCTTTTGGCTAACTCCACTTCTCAATCAAGCAATAGGATCTAATGGAACACCTTTTTGAATACAAGCATGTATCCAAAAATCTAGACAATCATAGAAAGTAGATTCTTGAACTGATTAGTACATCAAAAAATTGAATTTTCCTAAATTTTTCTGAAAATACTGAATATGAGGTAACCTTTCCAAAACCTCAACCCAAGTCTTCAACATCTGCTACAAATACTCTTTTACCTCAAGAGTTAGATAAAGAAGAAATATACTTTTCTGCAGCTTGTCATATACCAAGTAGCTCTGTATTGACACTCCAAGAATTCTTTGAGGGAACATATAGCTTCCTGCTCAAAAACTTCAACTTATATATAACTCATACATATGAGTCAAAATATACAAGGTGTTTTCAAAATCTGCTGCTTTTCTTTCTCTCAATGCAATTCTTTGTCAAAACCTACTAAAACATGACCAAGTATAATGCAAAACAAGAAACTGCTTCTTCTTTAGACTTTCTTCACACAAGATGTTCTCGTGGATAAAGTAAGAAAAGTATATTGAAAATATATGGGAAAAAGAAGCCTTACTTTTCTTTTGGAAATGATGGACTTTCTTCTTCTGCATCTTTCTTCCACCCGATGATGTCAACATCTTCAAACTTCTCTTCCATACCTTTTGTTCTCTTCATCTTGAAGTAGAAAGTACTCTTGACATGTTCAAATGAACTTTTCTCTTCCTCTAGTGCTAAGAGTAAGAGACAAAACAAAAATTTAGTAGGCCCATAGCTCATCACATGTCCAAGGTTCCATAGGTCTAGCATCTACATCATAGATTCTAGCAATCTTCCAATATCGACAAAACATGAACATACCACACTTGATCATACAAATGATGAGACAAAGATAGAGAGAGACTAGACAACATGTGTAAAGTGTTACGTAAGCCAGTGCTTACTCACACTATCATATATATCAATGTTCAATGTACAATGTGGGAGCAAAACTCTCAACCACTCTATGTGAACAGAAATAGATGGATAAGTGAATGTTCAAATGTAACAAACATATTCAGATGTATGGACAAAAATGTGAACATATATGAGATGTGTGACCTAATAGGTTGTAGAAGAATGAATATGAGTGACCGAAAGAGGAAGGATCACTCTAAAACTGATAATCAACAAACCCTCATCTAACCTTAGGTTATGGAAGTCCCTAAGTCAGATACGTGTGTGATAAGATCACATACTTAAAAAGTAGCAAAGAATGCTAACAAGTTTGCTGCCAAAAATCCTCAAACTCATATGAACATATCTTCTCTAACACCTCATCCAAATATGCATAAAGCTTTTACGTACTTATTCTCTTGTACCTATGCCGAATAGGACTCCTCCTGATATGGATGTTACTGCCTCCATAAACTTCAAATAGTACCTGTGTGCATAAAGAGAACATGTACCTGAATTCTTAACATAAGATGCAAATCTTATGTTAACCACCATCCAATGTCTTTGAAGTAACCCGAAATCTTCATGTAGAAAACAATCTTCAAATACATCATGTGAATGGCCGATCCACACCATCAAGCTGCTAATGTCCAAGTCCTCTCCATGAGCAAGAGTGTGAGCACACTCTTCTCCTCCAAGAAGAACTCCATAGCCTCTCCTCAACATGCTTCAAGTTAGCACCATGGCTGCCCCATGTGCTAGAAGAAACACCACCTCTATTGAGGTGCAAGCACCAAGGCTTGTGTTGAACACTAGGTGAAGGATGAATACAAGTGATCCCAAGCACTTCTTATATAGTAGTTGATTGTCCTCAAAAGCTATTGTGAAAAGCTCTCAAATAAAGCAAAATAAAGCACACGATCAATACGATCGCTATTAATCGTAATCGGGAAAAACAAACGGGATAAATGTGTTTGCTGTTTTAGCGTCGCCGTCCGTTGCTTTTGTTTTCCCAAAAGTTTAATAAAAAACTTTTTCGTGCGCACCGCTGCTGAGCGTAGGGATTGAACCCAGACGGGTTCTTTGGAATGATCATGGCGTAGCCACAACGCCCAGCCGATTTCCTTGTAGGGGGAAGCATAAAGTAGTCTATATATGTTGTATTTACTAAGCAAGATGGACCAACTTTGACCAATTGTTGACCAATGGGACATTGCATGAAAGCTTTCCAACAAAAATAAAACTGTTCTAATCTCCAAATTTATCTTCTTAGATGAGCTTTCTTGCCATGAAAGAGATCTATCAAAACTATCAAGAACAACCTCTAGATACTTGTTTTGATGTAGCCAATGTTGCATACGCAACGTGTTGCGAACCTTCGCAACGTACGCAACGCAACGTCGCGTTGCGTACGCGTTTGCAACGTGTTGCGTACAATTAAAAAAAATAGGGCCCTCCCAGTGGACTGAAAACGACCCGCTAGAGGGCCCTTTTTCATTTCATTCGAGCCCAGAGCAGTGAGCACTGAGCACTCAGAGCAGTGGACAGTGGAGCACTCAATAGGGGGGGGGGAGAGAGAGAGTGAGAGAGAGAGAGAGAGAGAGAGAGAGAGAGAGAGAGAGAGAGAGAGAGAGAGAGAGAGAGAGAGAGAGAGAGAGAGAGAGAGAGAGAGAGAGAGAGAGAGAGAGAGAGAGAGAGAGAGAGAGAGACCCATGACCTGTGGCACATGTCACCTTCAGATTATAGAGAGAGCAGTCAACCATCATGCCTAGAGCTAAACAAGAGTGTTGGCAATATGTCACGAGCCAAGGAAAGTTTGGAAGAGGTAGTGAGAGATGGACCTGTAATTTGTGTGGGTACAAAGGGACAGGAGGGGCAGATAGAATAAAAGCACATTTAGCACGTTTTGGAGGTATAGGCGTTGGTCCTTGCTCTAAACCAATGCCAGAGAAGATGAAAGAAGAGCTTTTGGAATGGGTTGCAGCACGGGAAATGAGAAGAGGGGTTAGAGCATAAACACAAACACATAGTAGTGCACAGAGCTCTATTCCTCAAGGACATTCATCCCAAGCATCTCAAGGGGAGTTTCCTTCAGCCCCTCTTGTTGAGGACTTGGAGACAGAGGAGGTAGCACATGCTTCAGAGCATCAGCAAAAGAGACAACGGGAGACTGAGAGCATTCCTACAGGTCGTGGCAGCCTACATGCATCATCCATACTAGCTAGTTTGCAAAAGCAAGGGAAGCAGGAGGTCACCCAAGGTATTATGAGGCTCTTCATTATATGTGGTTTAAGTTTTAATGTGGTGCGCACTCCCGCATGGAAAGAGGCCATGAAAATGGTGAGTAGGCTTGGGGTTGAGTGGGAAGGGCCTTCTTATGAAGAGCTAAGAGGAAGTGAGCTGAGAAGAACAAAAGAAATTGTGCAAAAGCAATTGGAGCCTATGGCAGAGACCTGGAAGAAATATGGCTTCACTTTGATGTGTGATGGATGGACAGATATTAGGAAAAGGAATGTATATAATATACTTGTTCATTGTTGCAAAGGTACCATGTTCCTATGTGCCATTGATGCATCTACTGCAGGCCTATCCATCACAGGGGAGTACATTTTTGGACATATCATACGGGTAGTCTTGGAGATTGGAGTGGAGAATGTTGTCCAAGTCATAACGGACAACGGAAGTAATTGTGTTTCCATGGGGTGGATGTTAGAGAAGGAGTTCCCATCCATTGTATGGACTCCATGTGCAGCTCATAGCATAGACTTATTGATTGAGGATGTTGGGAAGGTCCCATGGATACATGAGATTTTTTCCACATGTCAGAGAGTGGTCACCCTATTCACGAAGAGGCCAAAGTTGCTTTCCATTTTCAGATCATACAGTGATTTGGAGCTTCTTAGGCCTGCAAAGACCAGATTTGCTTATATGTGCATTGTGATGGAGAGATTGCTTCGAGTGAGGCAATCACTTATGCAGACAGTTGTTTCTCAGGAGTGGCTTGCATGGAGTGGCTATACATGCAGGAAAGCAGAGTCAGTACGCATTACATGTTTGAGTGACAGATTTTGGAGAGAGGTAGAGGCTTTGGTGGGAGTGATGCAACCTCTATACTCCATGCTACGCATTGTTGACATGGAGGGGAGTACTATAGGCCTCGTCTATGAGTATATGGACCTCGTTGGGGAGTCCCTTGCTCGATGCACTTCTATTTCTTCAGACAGGTATGCCATATGCATTTTGATAATGCTACATTCAAATTTTATTATTCTTATTTATATTACCAATGACATGTCACATGCATTCACATTGATTCTTGATTCTTGACTCTTGGATAAATAGGCTTGACGAGATTAGATCTATATGGAGGGATCGATGGGGTTGGTCCCATCGACCGATTCATGGCATGGCTCATATTGTATACCCCTTATGGAGATCGGAGAGGCAGATGTTGGATCATGAGCTTGACAGTGCATGGACTTCATACATAGGTAGACTATATCCTGATGATGTTGACATGCGCTTGACACCTTAGGATCAGCTCCTACTATTCTGGAACTACGGGGGTAGTTTTGGGAAAGATACCAGTCAGTTGTCACCTGTGTCTTGGTGGGAGAAATATGGCCTATATGCACCTGACCTTGTAAGTAGTAAGTACAAACTTCTAAGTTTCATTTAAATTTTAATTCATAATTTTGAACTCATAATTCAAGCAAATAATGCATACTTTTTATGGAACATGCAGAGATCACTTGCCATCCACGTTCTTTCACAGGACTGTAGCGCTAGTCCATGTGAAAGAAATTGGAGCACTTGGGCCCTCTTCCACACAAAGAAGATGAATCGCTTATCTACTGCACAGTTGGAGCAGCTAGTATATTGCCACTGCAACTTGCGCCTTTTGGAGAGCGGAGGTCATACAACAGATGTGCGACAGGTCAACATTGACCACATTGACATAGAGAAGGTCCATGAGATGCCTACTATACCTTCAGAGGAGTTGGACCTTTACAGCATGTTATATAAGGAGTTGACCGAGCCACAACATCATACTCGCTCCCAGAGACGTACTTGATCACGAGCCGTAGCACTTGTAGGGGCCTCTACTAGTTCTGCTCCACATGGTAGAGAGGATGGGGATGAGGATGAGGATGAGGATGAGGATGAGGATGAGGATGAGGATGAGGATGAGGATGAGGATGAGGATGAGCCTGATGAGGATGAGTTCTCATCACATATTGAGTCAGATTCTGATGATTGACTCTTGGACTGATTTATATTTGTATGTTTATTTGGACATGTCACATGAGTCATGAGTGATGAGTCATTGATCAATCATCAGTGATTATGGACATTGGATATGTATTTATGACATTTAGATGATAGTATGATTGTCTTCACTCTTGACTTTTGTTTTGACTCTTTGAGATGACTCATGTACCTAGATTTTGCATTATAATTGATTATTGTATTTTGTGGCATGTGCTTATTGCTCACTTTCAAGTTCCATCTCCATTCTTGTCACTCGAGTATTTAAGTTTTAACGGTGATTCGTGAATTTATTGAGTATTCCTATGAAGTTTGAAATGTGATCTACTTAGTAGTGCTTGACTTAAAAGTTAATGTGCATTCACATTGTGACCAAATTTCTAAGTTGAAATGGAGGTCAGGTGTCGACGTCAAATGATCTATATGTGAAATGTTTAAACGTTGATATATAATGCTTATATGTGTTTTTTGCATATATTAAAGCATTTATAAGAGGATTTATACAGTGAGGGTATTGAAAATCTAAAAAAATAATAAAAAATTGATTTAAAAAAATGAATTATATGCAACTTTATCGCAACTTTAGGTTCGCAACTTCTTCACGTTGCTAACGCGTTGCCTACGACGTTGCCATCCCGTTGCTAACCACACTGGATGTAGCTAATGCTTTAACTTTCAAAATAATGAAAGTGTATAAAAGCACTTCTTCAATCCTTCAAATCTCTTCATAATTGCTCTTCTAAGATATGACCTGCAAATGACAATATGATAGTAGAAACTAATACCTGTGATTTGATGTTGACAGTTGATCTAGTTCCTTCATCTTCTCCAAACCATTGTTTTTCCTTGAATTTGAAGTAGCCTTCTCTTCATCAAGTCTTGGTCTTCAAGCAATACTTTTGTAAAGTATCTTTACTCTTCCAAAAGTATTCGGCTGCTAACAGATCATCAACTTCATACTCCACACTGATAAATAAACATGTGACTGAATTGTCTAATTCTCAAATCTCCACTCATCTAGATTAAGTGTGTATGTCATATGTCAAATGTTAGAAGATGCTCTGAAACCATATGTTGGTAGTCTGGGAGTTTGGAAGCCTCGGAGCTCTGATACCAAATGTTGGAAATTAAGTAGGCCCTTAACAAATTCCACAGGTCCCATATGTCTAGGAACTACAACATAGATTCTAGTATCTTCCAAAATTGACAAACATTAACATACCACACTTAATCATACAATGATGAGACAAAGATAGAGAGAGATTAGACAACATGTGTAAAGTGTTACGTAAGCCACTGCTTACTCACACAATCATATATACAAATGTCAAATTACAATGTGGGAGTCAAAACCTCAACCACTCTATGTGAACAGAAATAGATGGAAGAGTGTATGTGCAAAATTTACAAGGATATTCAGATGTAGGGACAAAAATTTGAATATGTACGAGATGTATGACCTGAGAGGTTGTAGAAGAGTGTATATGAGTGATAGAAAGAGGAAAGATCAGTTTGGAACTGATATTCAACAAATCCTAATCTGATTTTAGGGTATGGAAGACCCTAAATCAGATGTGTGTGTGAAAGATCACATACTTACAGACTTAGCATAGAATGCTAACATGTTGCTGACAGAAATCCTCATACTCATATGGAAACACCTTCTCTAACACCTCATCTGAAATTTTGAATGCATATAGCATGCATGTACTGATTCTCCTTTATGTATGCCGAATAGGACTCCTCCAGATATGGATACCACTCCCTCCATAAGCTCCAAGTAGTACCTATGTGCATAAAGAGAATATGTACCTGAATAGTTAACATAAGATGAAATCTTATGTTAAGCTCCATCCAATGTCTTTGAAGTATTCCATAATCTTCATGTAGAAGACAATCTTCAAATACATCATGTAGATGGCTGATCCATACCACCAAGCTGCTGATAGGTAAGTCCTCTCCATAAGCAAGAGTGTGAGCACACTCTTCTCCAAGAAGAACTCCATAGCTGCTCCTCAACATGCTCCTAGCCTGTTTATATAGGCTACAACTTCTCATGCGAAAAAATTTGCTTTTCGTGACTCAAAATAAAGCTCATCGCTTTTTAAATTTGAATTGCAAGTTTTTAGCTTTATTTTATTGTTTCTTTTAGCTATCGTTAAAAATAGCTTCTTGACCTGCTATTTCATACTTCTGACCACCTAATGAATGATCTGACAACATTTTTATGATCCCCATGCTGAGAGCTATCAAATGAGGTAAAAACCCCAATTTTTGTGCCAAAAATGACTAAGTACCAAAATTAGGGTTTTTGCCCTAATAGGATTTTGGACTGATGTGACATTTCTTTCCAACACTATGTTGAGCTGAGGAGATGTGCTCAGGTGATGCAGGAGCTGTGGTAATACCCCCCTTGGCTGAGTAGAAGGGCTGGAGGTGCAAGGAGCAGCCCACGCAGCAGATAGACAGAGATGGAGAGAGAGAAATTCGAATTTGGAGAGAGGAAGCTTGTTTGGGGGCTTCACTAAAGAAAGAAGTGAGCCCTAAGTTTATTTGAGTTCACTTTTATAGGACCTGGCCAAGTTCACATTGAACTTGGCCAAAAGAATAAATAATGAGTACATTAAGCCTTATAAAAGGCCTATACAAATGTGTACAAATAAGGGGGTCATTTAGGACCTTTACCCCAACAACCTCCCACTTAAAGGCATAAATGACGCCTTTAAGCTACGTGACTCCCACCATCTGTATACATAGCTCATGTTATGCTTTAGACAAGCACTTAGTGAGAACATCTGCAGGATTCTGTGATGTATGAACCTTAACAAGTGTGATAAGGCTATCCTCAAGCACTTCTCGAATGAAGTGATATCGCACATCAATATGCTTAGTGCGTGCATGAAACATGGCATTTTTTACCAAACATATGGCACTCTGGCTATCACAGCCAAGCATAGGTGCCTTGTTTGACAAGCCAAACTCACTGCATAATCGTGCCAGCCATATGGCTTCCTTGGAAGCCTCAGTGGCTGAAATGTATTCAGCCTTGTAGTGGACAAAGCAACAATCTTTTGCAGCCTTGAGCACCATGAAACAACACCTCCTGCAAGAGTGAATATGTATCCACTTGTGGATTTACGTGTATCCACATCACCAGCCATGTCAGAGTCACAAAAGCCTTTCAGCTCCAATGGGTCTTTGCCATAGCAAATGCATTTATTTTTGGTCCCCTTTAAGTACCTCAAAATGGACTTTATTGCTTTCCAATGAGCTTTGCCTGGATTGGCCATAAACCGGCTCACAACTCCCACTGAATGGGCAATGTCCGGCCTAGTTGCAACCATAGCATACATAAGTGAGCCACAAGCTGAAGCATAAGGCACATTTTGCATGTCATTGATTGCTTCTTGTGTTTTGGGACAATCTTCCTTGGAAACTTTAACATATGGCTGCAATGGCACTCCAAGAGGCTTTGCATCAGCCATGTTAAATCTGTCCAGCACCTTTTCAATGTATTTTTCCTGCGACAAATACAATATGTGCTGGTCCCTTTGTCTTCTAATCCTCACTCCAAGGACATGCTCTGCTGCCCCAAGGTCTTTCATTGAGAAAGCAGATTTCATGTGCTGTTTAAGAGCATCAATGGTGTCTCTTTTCTTACCAGCAATCAGCATATCGTCAACATATAAGACAAGAATAATAGGGCTTCCATCTACATCAGTTTTCGTATACAGACAGTGATTAGCATGGCTTCTTTTATACCCTTGTTTGAGCATGAAAGCATCAAACTTCTTGTACCATTGTCTAGAAGCTTGTTTCAGCCCATACAAGCTTCTATTGAGCTTACATACCAAATGTTCCTTTCCAGGAATAACAAACCCCTCTGGCTGTTTCATGTAAAGCTCTTCATCAACATCACCATGCAAGAAAGCTGTATGTACATCCATTTGGTCTAATTCCAAATCAAGAGCAGTTACTATTGCAAATAACACTCGCAAAGTGGTCATCTTCACCACAGGAGAGATTACTTCTTGGAAATCTATGCCTTTGGTCTAGGCATATCCCTTTGCAACCAGCCTTGCTTTGTACTTGGGTTTTCCATCAACTGTTTTGATTTTATACACCCATTTGTTAGGAATGGCTTTCCTTTCTTTGGGTAATTCAACCAAATCCCAAGTATCATTAGCATGCAAAGCTTTAATCTCTTCCTGCATAGCAAGCTCCCACTTGCTGCTGTGTTCACATGCCTTTGCCTCTTTGTATGTGAGAGGCTCACCTTCATCTGTCAACAAAATGTAATGCAATGAAGGATCAAATCTACTCACATTCCTTCCAAGACGAGTAGATCTTCTCACCCAATGATCCACATTGTCAGGCAATGGGTCTACATCAGGTGGTATGATCAAATCATTATTATTATGCTGCTGTCCATTGTTTCCAGCACCATTTTCAGCATTATTATTCGGCTGCATATGCCCTTGAGGAGCCTCATTTTGCTGTCCAACATCTTCTGGCTCAAAAACCACTGGATCGTCAACATTTTCAGTCCTTTGTGGTGCATCCTGAGGGTCAAAATTGGACCTAACAGGTGGCTGGTCATGCTGAAATCTTACCCTTTTATGGTTATCTTTTGAGGCACAATTGTTTTGAAGCAGCCTTGCCTCATTAAAAACAACATCCCGGCTGCGTACGACCTTCTTGAGCTGAGGTATCCAAATCCTGTAGCCCATTTCACCTTCTTCACCATATCCCATGAAGAGGCCTTTAATGGACTTAGCATCAAGCTTGTTTCTCAGCTCAGGCCTTATATGCACAAACGCCTCGCAGCCAAAGACACGTAAGTGATCATATGAAGCAGGTTTGCCAGACCAAACCTCTTCAGGGATGTCACCTTTTAAAGACATGTGAGGGGATCTATTGCACACATGTACTGCAGTTTTGAGTGCCTCTCCCCAAAATCCATGAGGGAGATTAGCTGTGGACAACATGCATCTCACCCTCTCACAAAGTGTCCTATTGTAACGTTCAGCCACACCATTAGAAGAGGGGCTGTATGGAACAGTAAGCTCCCTCTTAATGCCCAAATTTTCACAAAATTTCTGAAATTCAGCACTTGTATACTCACCACCATTGTCCGTACGCAAGCATTTCAGCTTTCTACCTGTATGGGTGGTCACAAATGCATGAAAACACTTAAACGCAGCAAATGCTTCATCCTTTGATTTAAGCAATTGAACCCAAATTTTTCTAGAAAAATCATCAACAAAGGAGATGAAATATAAATCACCCCCCATAGATTTGGTGGGCATGCTACATACATCAGAATGAACAAGATCAAGTACACAAGACTTACGAGACACACCAGAATAAAAGGAACGTTTTACTTGCTTTCCATATTGACATTCATTACAAAAGTCAAGCTTTGTGTCTTTAGCATCAAGCTTCTTTAAGTTACAAAGCCTAGTGAGACCCTTTTGGCTCATATGGCCAAGTCTCTTATGCCACAACTCCATATGGGAGTGAACTTCAGCCAAAGCAATGAACTTGCCTGATAAGGCCTTTCCATGCAAGCAATAGAGAGTTCCCTTCTTTATGCCTTTCACAATCAGCCTTGAACCTTTAGTCATTTTCCATGATCCTTTCTCAAAAAGAATGCTATAACCATGCAAATCCATTTGACCCACAGAAAGCAAGCTCTTCTTGATCCCTGGTACATAACGCACATTATGCAAGACCAGCTCATTAGTGCGATTTGTAGCGAAATGCACTGTGCCAATACCCTCAATGGAACATGCATGATTGTTTATAAGGTATACATGGCCATGGCTGCCTGCAATAAAAGTAGAAAAACACTCCTTGATAGGAGTCACATGGAATGAAGCACCAGAATCTACTATCCAAGTCTGGGCCAATGCATCATTGACGGTCAGCAAAGCATCTATGACATCACTCTTAGTGATTGACATGTCATGTGCATGAACATTTAGAGAAGGATCAAATGCATGAGTGTCATCAGCTGAAAAAGTAGCGCATAAAATGTCCTCTGCATCTGACAGCTCCTCTATGACTACACTAGAAGCCACATTGGCCTTCTCCTTGTCTTTTTGGCTGTCCTGTGCATCAGTCTTGTCTTCTTTCTTGTCCTTCTTCTTATCTCCAGAATTCTTCCTCCTATCGAGCTTTGCTTTGTAATAGCGGCAATCGGGTTTCTTGTGACCTTTCCTGCCACACTGATAGCGTGTCACATCATTGCTTTTGCCTTTGCTGCTATTCCCCCTTTCCCTGCTTTTACTCTTATTCCTCTGTGCATAATTACTCTTCTTATCTGTCGTTCCTCTAACCATGTTGGCTGAGCTGCCTCCTTCTCCACCTGCATTTCTCCTGATCTCTTCATTAAGAATAGAACCCCTAACACCATCAAAAGTCAAGTTGGGGTTATTGGACAATGAGACTACCAATGTCTCTCAAGAGTTAGGCAATGTCATAAGCAAGAAAATGGCTTTAAGCTTATCATCGAAAGGAGGCATTCCTGAGTCCTGGAACTGTGACAAAGTACCTGTAAACGATGACAAGTGTTCAGCTGCACTCTTGGACTCATCAAGCTGCATGCCAACAAGCTTGCGCATCAGGTGTACTTGGTTAACAGGCGTAGTATTTTCATACGTCGCCTTGAGTTTTGCCCATAACTCAAAAGCAGTGGTCAAAGGTCAAACCTTTGAGATCTACTAAAATCTCATCGGATACAGCCATCTTAATGTATATAATGGCCTTCTTGTTCAAAGTAAACCATGCATCTTCCGACATGTCCTCTGGTTTCTCTGCCTCCAATGCCCTGTCACAATCCTTCAAGAAGAGGATTCCCTGAATTCTCTCCTTCCATAAGTCAAAACCTGTTCCCTCAAACCATCGAATCTCAAATAGATTCTTCACATCTGAGGAGGATGACGCCATAGTTGCACAATGAAAAAACCTACTGGAATTTTGGGCAAATGCACCAAAATCAAAGTGAAGCCTCCAAAAATGATGCACTACAGCTCCAAACAGTCACAGGAGCAATTTGGGACAAAAATGGGGTGATTCTGGGCACAAAACTGATCTCTGAATTTTCTGCGCAGAGAATTTCAGAAACTCAATTTATGCTCAAAAACAACTAATTTTGTTGTTTTTAACCTCAAAGAATGTACATAAGGCTAATACTCAGCCTTTAGATGCATGTAGGAGCAAAAGCCCCAATTTTTGCCACTGTTTTACAAGAAATTATGGCAAAATACTCCACAACTTCTCATACATAGGTCAATTTTGCTGAAACTATAGAAATTATAGCAAAATGTATCTCCCACTATGTGTGCTCAGCCAGTTGAGAGTGAGAAGACCTGCAAAAACTCAGAAATTTGCTGGAAAATCTGATATTTTGCTGAAAAACACCTATTCTTGCTGGAAACTTTGAGATTTTGCTGAAAAACACCTGTTCTTCGCGATAAAATCAGAGAAAAATCACTTTCTTCGCGACAAAAAGCTGGAACATCACTGAAAATGATGGTACAGCAGATTTTGGACCCTTTCTTCGCGATGAAACTTGATGATTTTGCCAAATGGTGAGTGTATGCTGCTGTAGAGAACCTGCGCAACAGATTTGAGGCCCAATATAGGCTCTGATACCAGTTGTTTAGCTGAGGAGATGTGCTCAGGTGATGCAGCAGCAGCTCTGGTAATACCCCCCTTGGCTGAGTAGAAGGGCTGGAGGTGCAAGGAGCAGCCCACGCAGCAGATAGACAGAGATGGAGAGAGAAATTCGAATTTGGAGAGAGGCAGCTTGTTTGGGGGCTTCACTAAAGAAAGAAGTGAGCCCTAAGTTTATTTGAGTTCACTTTTATAGGACCTGGCCAAGTTCACATTGAACTTGGCCAAAAGAATAAATAATGAGTACATTAAGCCTTATAAAAGGCCTATACAAATGTGTACAAATAAGGGGGTCATTTAGGACCTTTACCCCAACACACTATTGTCTAGTGTAAAGTGAGCATGAGAGAAGAGGGTTGAGAGGGAAGCCTTTTCTTTTTCTCTTTTTACAGTCTCAAGTGATGAGGACACTATACCATGCACTTGGAAAGAGGTGGTAGCGTAGGAGATAGATAATCACAAAGAACTTCCCAAACCCAATATGATACATAATATGATAAAGGAATATCTATGAGAGTGTATCAAGAGCTTTTGGGAAATCAATTTGGAGCATAACCATGCCAAAAAATTGGTTGTGGTCAAAATAGCATTGAGTTTGTTGTCATAAATGATAAAACAACAACCATACGAAAGGTGGAGAAAAGTCTTAAAGGAGAAGAAAGTATGAGAGATAGTGCATTTGCAACGGAGTCAACAAGAAATTCAAAAAGTGCAAACATTGTGGTAGACCTAATCATAAGGAGATTGACTCTTATACAATCAATCCATACGAAATTTGTGGAAGTAAAACACATAAAACTGAATTTTGTTATGAGAAGAAGGTAGAGGCTGCAATGGTAGAAGAAGAAGAACAACTAGATGTGGAGGTTAGAGTAGTTGATTAAACTAATTCTATCTTCAAACCTAAACATCTTTGTGTTTATGTGTGTGGATAGGTGTAGATTAGAGTATGAAATCTTGATTTGAGACGCGTGACCAACCTTGAAAATCTTGAGGATATATGTTAATCTATATTCTATCTTAAAAATAACATCCTTTTGTTGTCTCTATCCTTCCAAGTAGTACTTGGTTGAAAAGAGTATGGGATGCGTGGGTACTCTTTCTGATGTGTGTGTTGAAGAGTGCTCTTCATGTCAAAGGTCCTTGTGTATGGAGACTCGAGAGTGCTCTTCATTTTAAGAATTGTAAAAATCTCAATCGCGATTTAAATCTGTGGTAACAATTTTTATGCATAATAAACGTTTTTTACTTTTTGAGTCTTGTTGAGACCTATTTTATGCTTTTAAGTAGAAAAGTTTTACAACTCTACATGCATAAAGGAACACTATCTTTAGCATGTAACTTCAATGGCAACAATCACCATTTTAGGTATCTAGACATTAGACATATCCCACCATTTTACACTCTCTTTCATTCTTGTAGGATCATGAACGACATAACAAGCAAATGAACGAGTACCATTCTTGTACTTATTGTATTCCTCCATCAAATTACCCATCAATTGCACATTTTCATTACTCATGGATTTTGTTCATCTAAGCTCTTGGAAAGTACAAAAGATGAAGTAACAAAAAACATAAAATGTTAAACTTAATATGACTAATGAATGACCCCAGGTACATAAATATGAACAAGCATGAATTTGAGCATGAATTTGAACATGAACAAGCTCAATATGAGTTGATTGAGTACGCTGGAGTTGAAAATGTCCTTAGTTAATATAAACCTCCAAGTAAACAATATGAAAGTAGAAAATAAAGTAAAAATTGTTTTAAACCTCAATTTTGACTTTCATTTTTAAGATCTCTATGATTTAAACAATTCAAGTCCTGATTTAAATCTCACCTCTGTACTATGGTGTTTATGGATACTTCACTGTTGTTACCAGACACATATGGTTTGTTTGAGAGACGTTTGAAGCCTGTATCGGACGTTGGCATAGGGAATGGTCTCAAACTTTGCCCATTTTTTTTAAAAGGTTACTAAAAATGAAAATAAAAGAAGACACCTCTATACTCTTGCAACATATCTGGTCTTTTTGGAGGAAGTTCTACCTTTGTTTGCATCAGACTCTATTTGTATGAAATAAAGATTTTTTTAAATCTTGCATGCTTGCAAATTCCAAGTTCTAAGACTTATGAAAGTAATACTTATGATGGTAGGCTTTAGGTATGACTTGTTCATTGTAGTGAATTTCATCATTCATGGGTGCCATAACATTCAAAACCATGCAGAGTTGTGTAGTATTTAATTGTCAATGTGAACTGTGTAGCAGCAAATACCATTTGTACATGTGCATATTGCCATAACATTCAAAACCACTCAGAACTGTGTAATTTTCAATGTGAATTGCGTAGGAGCAGATACATGTGTGCATATTATCTGCATCCATATATATCTGTTTGCATTCAATTTTGTTTGTTTTGAGCAAGTGTATCCTTCTGACTTGAATGCATGCGTGTTTACCATTCTTTAGTAGTTAGGGTTTTGGTATGTATTCAGAGGTAGCTTGCATGTACAACATTCATAACTAAAAAATAATTAGTACTTGCAAAAAAGAAGAACAGGTCAGGTTGCACACTATTTACTTTATATTTGATGTGAAGTGATTTTAGTATGAAGCAACATCCTTTGCAACTAGTTCATCATCATAAAACTCCACATTGGATAATTAGACATTCCATCAAGTTTGTCTTCTTGTTCCAAACTATCTCTATAATCACTCATCTTGAGTACAAGGGTGTAACCGTGTATGTGAACTATTCTCTGATACCAAATGTTTTTTCTTTTTTAATAAAAGGAAGTTCGGCCTTAGCCTATTCTCCCGGACTTTAATTAAAATAAAGAAGAAAAGTTACAAGTGAATGGGACTAGTGCCCATGGGACCCCCCAAATCTCACAATGCAGGGGAGGAGAATAGCAAGCTAGAGGGCATTACAAATGAGGCGGACAAATCTATCATCTCCCTCATGTGGGACCCATTTGGGTTTCAACTTATGTGAAGTGTGTAAACTGTCAAAAACAGTGATTACAGCAAAACTTAATAAGAAATTAAGTCTTCTCTGATTGTTGAGCAGCAGCTATGGAACCTTCTCGCGCTGTAGTAGTAGGTAAAGGCCTGGTACCGAAGCAACAGTTAAAGAAACCCTAAATTGAGAAGCTTATACTCACATAATCAGCATGCACACCAAGACAGTGTGTAGAAGATGATGGGTAGGTTGCAAAATCTCCTCCAAATCTGTAAATTCTTCTCCTAGAGTCCTCCTAGCTCAAAACCCTAGAGCTTATAAGCTTGTAGATTGATAATCTAATGAGGCCAGAATCCCCTTTTTTGGGCATCCATGCGAAAATCTGGCTGAAAAGCTATTTGCAAAGCAATAAGCAAAAAACTCCTATCCGTTTTTTCGTCAGGGATATGGGTGTAGCTTTTTTATGATTTTCGTGGATCAATGTTGCTTTTCGATCTTTAATTATTGTTACCTACCATTGATTCAATCTGCTTTTTCTACTTGAATTCTGAATCATTGACCATAATTAAGTGAAAAGCAACTTGAAAAGCAGAAATTAGGGTTTGACTTTTGGTTGATTTTCTGGTGCATAATGGTGCAATGTCATACCATTAGAAAGCTCTTAGAGAGTACTATCCAATGAGCCCATAAAAAACTTTGATCAGTTTTGATCAAAATTTGACTAAGTACCAAAATTAGGGTTGTCAGATTTTTGGCAATTTTAGGGCATTCTGACATTGTTTTCCAACAAAAATTACCGAAATGATGTAGTCCATGGCTTACAGCAGATGCACAGATTTGGTTCTTAATTGAAGAGCTATTGGAATGTAATGGAAATGCAGCTGGTGAATTCCTGGCCTCTTTGTCTGCCAAGCCTTGTTCTAGAATTCTTGGCAATCATACCTTTTTAGATTTCAACCGATACTGGGGAAGATGTTTCAGCCATATGTATGACATTACCTTCGTGAAGGGGGTGTTGATCTTTAACATCAATGAATCTGTCCAAAGTATTTTCATCTTTTGACCATATTCAAGTCTTGTCTCTATAAGGAATGAGTGCACTTGTAAATTCAATTGACAGAATAACTTCACAATTGTCCATCATGACTTTGAAGGAGTTGCTCTTTGAAGGAATCAAATATACAATAGTTTTCACTATGCATGCATGCGCACATGCTTCACACGCGCGCGCACACACACACACACACACATGCAGACATAGAGGGAATACAAAGTAAACACTCACAAGGACTTGATGCTAATAATGGAGATTAAGGATCAGGTGTTTATGTTTTTATTTTGTAACTGCATATACTACTTGGATTGTCACTGAACTTTCAAAAATTGTGACTGGTAGAGTTAGATGTGGCTTATAAAATATAAAATGCTTGTGAAGCTTAGAACTTTGTCTTTTAAGTATTTTATGCATCTTCGCATCAGCAAAAGGGTTTATGGACTACTTTGAAGAATTTTTTTGCATTGCGGCCTCTACTGTAGCAAACCATTATCTTAAATTGTAAAAATAGTATTATTCTCCTTCCTTGCTTTCTGGGTTCAAATATCAAACTTCATTAAAAGTTTTCAAAGCATCACTAGACAATCATTATGTTTTGTTTCACAAAAATATTTATTCATTGAATCAATTTTTCAAATATGCAGTACAGGAGATGTTGGTGGATCCTTTTGCATAATAGAGGGTCCCGAAACTGTGAGGGACTATTCACAGATGCAGTTGCAAGAGATTCGTGATAATATCAAAAGTAGAAGAAATAAAATTTTTCTTCTCATGGAAGAGGTATTGATGCCTTTTAGCTGAATCTTATATGCACTTTGGAAACTGGCATGCCTTCTGATAACGCATGATTTTGTGTATAACGTTCACCACTGAATGTGAAAACTTAGTATGAGCGTCGAAAGGTAGTTTAGGTATGTATAGTAATATAGCAGTGATTGCTGCTTAAGAGAACCTGAGTGAACAGTCGTTTGAGAGCAGATACAATAGGGAACTCAAACTTGATAGAGAGCTTATTAATACAGGCTGTTTTCGAATTCAATCTCTATTAGTACTTATCAAGTATTTTCAATGAAAGCCTTTTCTACAAAACTAATATATTTCAGCAAACAATCTGTTGCTTCCATTTTGTCCTGTTTTATATGTTCACATAGATTAGCTTCCCCTCTTCTTTCCTTGCTTCTTGCCCTTCAATTTTTTATCCAATTGTGATGTCTATTTGTAGATCTCCATATACAAATTATGTTCAGTACATCACTTTTACTGAATCCTTTTCTTTTTCCTTTATCAACGTGTAACCCTCCATCATGCATTTTCTTCTCCAACTCCCTTCTAGTAATCCAATCTTCACTATTCTTTTAGTGACTAGAGGAGTGATATGCTTTTCATTATTATAACACAAATACAAACACATACAAAACACATATCAAAGAAATACAGAATGAGAAAACACATAATAACACATACATATCCTAAAATTCCCCTCCTAACCTAAAACTAGGATAGGAATCCTAGATAGAACAAAATTAATCCTTCCTCTTCTCAGTTAGATACTATTGGAAAGGATGGAGACAATAAGATAGTGAAAAGACATCATATGTGTACAAACCAACAACTAGAGTCATAGCTAGATCTACATATACAAATGTGGGTATGTATGACCTATACTGCAGTGAAGGTTGTCTAAAAGAATGATTTGATTTTTCCTTTCGACAAAAGTATTCTCGTCTAGAGAATCATATTGTTGAGTAGAATCCTCTTTGAACATATGAACCCCTTTCTTTTTGATGTAGCAGCTCTTTCACTATGTTGTTTGTATGGGGACCTGTTGATTTATATAGCCCCTCTTGAATATAAACTCTCTTCGACTTGAATCTTGTTCCTTTCATATTCACAAAGCCATCCTCAATAGAGACAACACCAAGAATAGAGAGCACACAGAGAGATGTAAGGTGCCATGCTCCACATATTTCATTACATTATAATGCTTGACGTTACAAAAAGATAGTTTAAGTATTAGCTTTAAAGTCCACACTGTCTATAAACTTCACAAATCTTCTACGGCTGAAGTGTGAATCCTCCAAACTCCTCCAAGTAGTAAAACTGATATGAAAATTATAAAGCACACCTTGAAATTGTTGATGAAACAAGCTACCACCTCCACCAAATTGAAGAAGTTCTCCATCTAGCTCAACATTGAAGTGATTCTCTCCACAAAAGTGACGCTAAGAGTCTCAAATAGTCTCTTTAGATAAACTAATAATTTTGGCAAACTAGATTTCTGAAATAGCTGAATTTAGCTTTTCCTTTAGGGAAAATTCTTTTTGCCCCATGCTTATATGGCATCCACTTGTGATGTAGCAGCCTTAATTATTGGCGCATGAATTGTCCACCATAGCATCTTGAGTTTTCTAATTTTAAATCTTGACCATTGATTAAATATTTGCTTATCACACTATGATCTGAAATCAGGGTTTGAGTTTTGAAGAGGAAAACTTATCCAAAGGCATAAGTGTTATATATGATTGGGTAGCTGTCACTGAGCTCTACAGGAATATGCAAAAATATTTTTACCCAATATTTGATCATTTCTGACCATTTTGACCAAAAGTTGACCAACATGTCGACCTTCAAATTTTAGCTTCAATGGGCTTCATCTAATTTTAGCACACGAGAGATATATTTCGGGTTTCTGATGCAAGAAAAATATAAAGAAGCAGCTTAGCAGCTTGCAAGCTTAAAAATATTCAAAGTATCAATTCGTAACGGACTGTCCTGACGAATTCTCTACTCCCTTGGCACCTATCAAAGGATGCACAACATGTTGATTAAGGTGCTTCATTATCACAGTGCTGTGATTTCCTTCTGGATCTGTACAGGCTAGAATGTGTGCTGTTTGATTCAGGTTCCCTTGAATGCGTTTTTGCCTTAGGAGGGTTTTTCCCTTTTCTGGATCTGTACAGGCTAGAATGTGTGCTGTTTGATTCAGGTTCCCTTGAATGCGTTTTTGCCTTAGGAGGGTTTTTCCCTTTTCTGGATCTGTACAGGCTAGAATGTGTGCTGTTTGATTCAGGTTCCCTTGAATGCGTTTTTGCCTTAGGAGGGTTTTTCCCTTTTTGTATATGCATCTATTTTCTGGGGTGCTGTCATCTTTATACATTTCTGATACAGTAATCATTATTTTTCCTAGCTGTTTACTGTCATAGATATGTATCTTATGCATTCATTTAAAGATCATGGAACAAGTTCAAGGCTATTTTTTTGTTTTTTGTTTTTTTTTTTTTCCATTCTTAGTAGAAAGTGACCGTAAAAACTTCCAGTTTCTTTCCTCTAGGTGAGGAGGCTTCGAATTCAGCAACGCCTAAAATCAAGGGAACAAGAAATCAAGAATGATGATGATGATGATGAAAATGAGATGCCCAGTTTTCCATCTTTCATTCCTTTTCTACCACCACTGGTAATGTATACAGAAGACTTCGCTAGTTGGAATGGCCCCACACACACCACACACACACACACACACACACACACACACACACACACACCCCCCCCCAAAAAAAAAAAAAAAAAAAAAAAAAAAAAAAAAAAAAAAAAAAAACCCCGACATAAAAGAAGAAAAGAAAAAAAAGAAGAATAGGTCTCATTTACATGCCTTTCTGTGTATCATCTGGTTTGAATGTTTGTGAACATCAATTCTGTTTTTGAATGCAATCATCTTATCTACCTGCAGTATAGTCCCAACGTCTATGCTTGCATTTGCATATCATGTGTGAGAACTTCGTAAACTCATTTCATCATTCAGAACTGCAGTTAAGTTTCTCCAGTTTACACTCACATTCATTCTTCATACTCTGTGAAGGACTCATTCACTTTTATGTACCAAGGAGACATCAGTTAGCTTGAAGGATGTGTATGCCACTTTGCTACCTCTTTTTACAGGTGGACAGCCAAGTGTTAGTCCAAATGAGGCAATTTCTCAGCCTTTACACGTTCCAAATGATGATGTAGATCATTCCATTTCTGATGCTGAATCACATGATGCACTTGTTGATGCGAGGATTGACATAGAAGAGGCCAAAATTATGCCTAAATTGCTAGACGACATGTTCTCATAGTGATTCCTTTGCATTAGATCATTATGCAACGGTTGCCACTAGTGTTTGTGATGAGAGTGAGCATGTTTCTTTTGATGAAGCACAAAGTTCAGAAAATTGGATGGTCGCTTGCAATCAAAGTACGTTGCTATTATGAAGAATGGTACTTGGTCTTTATGTGATTTGCCTCTAGGCATAACAGCCGTTAGCACTAAATGGTTATACAAACTGAAACGTAAGCCTATGGAACAATTGACAAGTATAAGGCTAGTATTGAGTCGATATTGTGCATAATGGAGCTTATATGCTATATAGTCTTGTGGTTGATTCATAGTGGTTAGCAATGGGATGGCAACGTCGTGGGCAACGGATTGCTAACGCGTTAACAACGGGTTCAAGTTGCGAACCCCAAGTTGCCGTAAAGTTGCGTACATATCAGTTTTTATTTTAGATTTTTTTACAATTTTAGATATCCTAGGTATAGAATTCTTCCTATTGATGCTTAAGCATCATAAAAAAGGCATGAAAACAAGACATGTTAACATTTACATAGTGTTCATACCGAATATATAGGTCGTTGATGTGTCTTGTCATATACATACATACATACATGCATGCATGGATTATAAAATATTACATAAGTAGCAGTAAGTATATACTACACACATACGTGTAATGTAATACATGGATTTTTATGTACATATACACATAGTATATACATATTACATATATACATAACACATAGATGCATACATACATGATACATACATGTATATATATTATGTACATAGATGATAGTAGTTACATACTACAAAAATAGAAACATACATATTAGATACATACGTAAGTTAATACACATGCCTTTCAATAAACATAGAGTAATAGATTTTAGGAATAACATCATACGTACATACATGCATATATAGATAGATACATGCATAGCTAAGTAAATAAACATATCTTTGGGTAAACATACAAAAACAGGAATAAACATCATAGATTACACATATAGTACATACATATGCATTACATAAGCACATACATATATATGCATATGTATGATGTGATATGGTATATCATGTTGGAATGATCATATGGTAAGTGGGACATTGTATACTCTCTTTATCTCCTTGCATTTTTTTCCTGGTTGAGGCATTGGCCTTTCTTGCTTGATCACCAATTTTTTTGTTCATAAGTTGTAAGGGTTAAGACTTAAAAACCCTTGTGGATCATTTTGGGACTTTTGGGAAGGAATTTTTTTTCCAAGATAAGCAACGCGTTGCGAACGTGTATGCAACGTGGAGTTGCGTTGCAAAAGTTGCGAACGTTCGCAACCCGTTATGAATGCAACACTGATTACCATGAGCTTATAGTTGCACTTTCATTTGAGGGTGAATTTGGGGTTTGCTTGGATACACTTTGGTGTATACATTTTGGTGGATACATTTTGGTGCAATTCTTAGAAACTCTACAAGCGTTCAGTCTCGAACGGGGAGTCATGGTGGTTCAAAACGGAGGCGCTCATTGGAAATAGATGCAACAAAGCCAAATTCATTAGAGAATAATGCATTTCTCTTTGAAACGCAAAACCACAAAAAATCAAAGAATTAAAGAAAATAAAAAAAGTGCATCTACTTTCCTATGTCTATCCAAACAAGAAGTATCGTATCTTAAACTTCATCATGCAAAACTTATACAAGGAGCAATCGCATCCATACTCAAGAAATTTGCACTCTGGAGTAGCTGCAAGCTCTAATAGAATGACTCTTCATATGAACACTTCTTAAAAAGTCAATAACCGGAGTTTATATCTCTTGCTAAAGTGAAGAGCAAACTTTGAGCCACGATGAAGCCTTGCATTCAAATATAAAACAAACTGTTCCAATATAAACTTTTAAAAAATTACAAGAGGAAAAGAAATTTCTAAATATTGAATTGAACAAAAGACTGATAATACAAGAATATCAGGATTTGAGAATAATAACTTTAGGTATAGTGATAATAGTTTTCTAACCCCAAAAAATCTACCCCTCTCCTATTGACTTTACCAATGATCGAATCAAACAAACCAAAAGGCAAAGAACTATTAATCAACAAATAAGAAACCTTTCAAAGAAGTTTGTTGAACAAATAACCTTTTTTGAACAAGAAAAGAAATTAAATGAAAAGATTGAGCTATGAAGGAGATTTGCCTGAATAAATATGAGAAAAATCTAAACAAGTGAGTGCAAACAACTCCATCCTAAGCTGAATAAAAATGATCCATTCAAAATGAGGCATTTGAATAGTGTTAATGTATATTTATATTCTTGCACCTACTTGAGGTTGAAACCAGCACACATAGAGCACAAGTTGAAGCCAAAATATGTGACATATGTATGAACGAGCCTCAGATAAAAAGCTTCATTACACATGCCACTATGAGATATGTGGTCATTTTATTGCCTACTTAGAGATGGATTCAAGTCACTCTCTAGAGTCATAAGATGTAAAAACAAAGACCATTGGGTCTATTCTTGTTAAACTACGAAGACACAAAGAGCATTATGAGGATAACAAACACACAAACTCAAAGGCAAGTTCTGACTTCTTTGGGCTAGCAATCAAATGATGGTCAAACAGACAAGTAATGGTCCATAGATCTCTCAAGCTCGAGGCATATTGCTTGATTATCCAATTCAATAACAACAATCTAAGCATCTTTGACTGTGAAGGACCTCACTCTACCATTGCAAGATACAATCTCAAATTTCGATCATCTTAACTTGCCATGTTGAGGTGCACTGTTGAGGTACTTACCTTGGTAGACATCAGATTTCAATGAAATTTGTTTGCAAACAATGGGAGGGATCCCTTAAGATGGAAAATTTCAACACCACCCCTCACCACTCATTATGCAAACCTCCTTGTACTACTTTACAAGTCGATTTTTGACATTTAGCATTGAGGACATACCACAATGGATACCCACTGTCTAAAACATTGCTTAGTGGGTTTCTTCTTTGGTCTAGGTCAGTACATCTTTACGACTCTCTAAATGCTTTCATTTGATAGCATTATTCATTCTTTTCCTTTGTCTCACCTAGACATACTGGTAAACCCAAAATGATGTAACTCTCTGGTCCCCTTGATCATTTCGCCCTTCTCAAGGCATCAATATAGTATTTCATTTAATGACTCATATCTTCCTCGTATTGATACCTCTTTGACCCTCGAGACTCTCGATATTCAGCTCATCACCCTTTCTACACAAGACCATCATTGACAATTTTCCACATGCGACACACCAAGCACCCATAGATTAAATCCATGCTATAAAACAAGTCATGTGATCACATGAATGATTAACCACACAATCCAACCTTAACTTGCTACAAAACAAGCTTGGAAAAAGTTGCAATATTTGAATATACATCACATGCTCATGAGTAGAGATAGTCTTATTTCCTAATGACAAGTACATGAACTACGACATAAACACGTGTAAGGATCCCAATACATGGCATACATGTAAATAGAACTTAACAAGCACTTGACCATCCACACATACCTACACCATATGCACTAAGATTTTCACCCATGCTATCAAGGATTGGATTTTCACCCATGCTATCAAGGATTGCAACATGGGAGTGTAGTAGATCATATTAGGTTGTGCACAATGTGTCTTATTTATGCCTCAAATAGCATGACACCTTTCATCATTTACCTCTTTAATGATTAATCGAACCCTTACACAGATATTCCCGCTAGTACCCCAAGGCCTACATACACGATGACCCCCATCCACAAAGGGAATGACTCTATGGATCACTCCACACAAAGGACTATAATGATTACCCACACCTTGAGCAAGTCATATCAAACATTTACAAAAATTGAACTCAATGGATGTTCACAAAGAGCAAGGATCAAAGCTCCTAGCCAAGCTAGTTCTAACAAACCCTTTCTAGGCTCTAGCAATGATCACATAATCACATTGAGATGGTTGATCAACAAGGCTAGGGCTTAGAGGCATAGATGACATTATTATTTTTATAGACTTTTGCAAAGCATTTGACGAAATTCCTAAAGAGAGATTGCCCTAGAGACTTCAAAGCTTAGAGGTTCCTCATAGGATGGTCTTGGTCTTGGGCTGATCAAGAATACTAGAGCCCAAAGGTATAAATCATATAAACTCTTTATAGACTTCTGCGAAGAATTTGACACAATTTTAAAAAAAGATGTTGGTCTAGTGACTTCAAAACATAGAGGTTCCTCATGAGTGATGACATGGTATCGGTATGTGTACTTTATATAAGAGGCTTTCAAGATGTGTATGAAATCATGGTGCCCTATTCGGCAACTTCACTAATACTATGGAGCATGCCCTTCATCTAATGCTTTTCGATGTATAAATTGATGAGATCATTGATTTTACCACCAAAATTGTCACCTAGCATGATAAAGAGGATGGAGACCCAGTAAAAAAGGAACTCCAGAGTTTTCAAAATTTTGGAAACAATAAGAAACTTCTTTTCTTTTACATTCTAAAACATGTAAAAGACATTACATTTGTACAGAAGTTGAAATTGATCAATTTTCACAAAGTACAATATTGAAATAGATTCCAAAATCACATGCTCAATAAGAAAATGCTAATGGTAAAGGCTCATAAGTCAAAACGTGATCAATCAATGTCAAATGGCCATAACATCATACATAGTATGATGTATCTACTACTAAAACTTGCGTATATTGTTGGAGTTTGAGGTCTCCGAAAGCACACAAATAGCATATGGAAGAAGAAGAAGCTTGGAGCACAACACAATACTGAATGTATTATCGAGTGAAATGTACAAAGATAAATGATCCATTAGAGTTATAGGCGTATATACAAGCTTGGCGAAAAAACTCCTAAAGCAAAAAAAATATGCCCCGACCGTCCTATGTGTGTTCACACAGATCACTACCAAAATATATCAACAAATCCCCCCTAGGAATGATGCAATGAACAAAGTGCACTGATGTATAAGGAAGTGTCAAGCTATGTGGAAAGAGATCAATCCACAAAAGGACGTAAGCCCAAATCTTTGTGAAAAGCTTCAAACTTCTCCCTAGTCAGAGCCTTTGTGAAAAGGTTTGCAACAATATCCAGTGTAGGCACATAAGCCAAACTAATCTCTCAAGGCCAAAACATTGCAATAATGTGTAAATATATTTTGTATGACACCCAATCAACGAAACTCAATTCGCAGAGCTTCTTGTGAGTTCATGCTCGTGGTGTGTGTGCGTTGTGGGTTGCGTGTGTGAGCATGTATTCATTCTTAGCTCTATACCCACTATTGGGCATTGATGACGTTAGTGGGGATGTCATAGTATTGATTCGATATGTGCATATTGGAGCTGATATGCTACTTAGCCTTGTGATTGACTACCATGAGCTTATAGTTGCACTTCCATTTGAGGGTGAATTTGGGGTTTACCTGGATTCATTCTGGTTTATATGATTGTCGTATTAGCGGACATGCAGTTTTTACTTGTGGATTCTTCGTCCGAGTTGAGACCAATTGTTAGGTATATATACCCTATCAACTATGCGTTTTTTGTTATTTTTTCTATGTTTTGTTTGCATGTGGTGCTAGGCTTCATTATGGCTGAGTTTGCCCATCACTTCCGGCAGTGATAGAAAATCAGTTCGCAGCGCTTCTTGTGAGTTCATGCTTATGGTGTGTGTGCGTTATGGGGTGCATGTGAGCATGTATTCATTCTTAGCTCTACACCCACTATTGGGCACTGATGACATTAGTGGGGATGTCATAGTATTGAGTCGATATTGTGCATAGTGGAGCTGATATGCTATATTGAGCTTAAACTTGCACTTCCATTTGAGGGTGAATATGGGGTTTACCTCGATTCATTCTGGTATATATGATTGTCGTATTAGTGGACATGCAGTTTTTACTTCTGGATTCTTCGTCTGAGTTGCGATCATTTGTTAGGTGTGTATACCCTATCAACTATGCATTTTCTGTAATTTTCCCTATGTTTTGTTTGCATCTGGTGCTAAGCTTCATTATGGTTGAGTTTCCCATCACTTCCGGAAGTGATAGAAACTCAGTTCACAGAGCTTCTTGTGAGTTCATGCTCGTGGTGTGTGTGCATTGTGGGGGGTGTGTGTGAGCATGTATTCATTCTTAGCTATATACCCACTATTGGGCACTGATGACGTTAGTGGGGATGTCATAGTATTGAGTCGATATTGTGCATAGTGGAGCTGATATGTTATATAGTCTTGTGGTTGACTACCATGAGCTTATAGTTGTACTTCCATTTGAGGGTGAATTTGGGGTTTACCTTGATTCATTTTGGTATATATGATTGTCGTATTAGTGGTCATGCAGTTTTTACTTGTGGATTCTTTGTTCGAGTTGCAAGAGTTGTTAGGTGTGTATACCCTATCAACTATGCATTTTCTGTAAATTTTCCTATGTTTTGTTTGCATCCGGTGCTAGGCTTCATTATGGCTGAGTTTGCCCATCACTTTCGGAAGTGATAGAAACTCAATTCGCAGAGCTTCTTGTGAGTTCATGCTCGTGGTGTGTGTGTGTTGTGGGCTGCGTGTGTGAGCATGTATTCATTCTTAGCTATATACCCACTATTGGGCACTGATGACGTTAGTGGCGATGTCATAGTATTGAGTCGATACTGTGCATTGTGGAGCTGGTATGCTATATAGTCTTGTGGTTGACTACCATGAGCTTATAGTTGCACTTCCATTTGAGGGTGAATTTGGGGTTAAACTGGATTCATTCTGGTATATATGATTGTCGTATTGGCAGACATGCAGTTTTTACTTGTGGATTCTTCGTTCGAGTTGCGACCAGTTGTTAGGCATGTATACCCTATCAACTATGCATTTTCTATAATTTTTCCTATGTTTTGTTTGCATCTGGTGCTAGGCTTCATTATGGCTAAGTTTGCCCATCACTTCCGGAAGTGATAGAAACTCAATTCTCAAAGCTTCTTGTGAGTTTATGTTCGTGGTGTGTGTGTTGTGGGGTGCGTGTGTGAGCATGTATTCATTCTTAGCTCTATACCCACTATCGGGCATTGATGACGTTAGTGGGGATGTCACAGTATTGAGTCGATATTGTGCAAAGTGGAGCTGATATGCTATAAAGTCTCATGGTTGACTACCATGAGCTTATAGTTGCACTTCCATTTGAAGGTGAATTTGAGTTTACCTGGATTCATTCTGGTATATATGATTGTCGTACTAGCAGACATGCACTTTTTACTTGTGGATTCTTCGTCATAGTTGCGACCAGTTGTTAGGTGTGTATACCCTATCAATTATGCATTTTCTGTAATTTTTCCTATGTTTTGTTTGCATCTGGTGCTAGGCTTCATTATGGCTGAGTTTACCCATCACTTCCAAAAGTGATAGAAACTCAGTTCTCAGAGCTTCTTTTAAGTTCATGCTCGTGGTGTGTGTGCGTTGTGGGCTGTGTGTGTGAGCATGTATTCATTCTTAGCTCTATATCCACTATTGGGCACTGATGATGTTAGTGGGGATGTCATAGTATTGAGTCGATACTGTGCATAGTGGAGCTGATATGCTATATAGTCTTGTGGTTGACTACCATGAGCTTATAGTTGCACTTCCATTTGAGGGTGAATTTGGGGCTTACCAAGATTCATTCTGGTATATATATTTGCATCATTATGTGGGCATTCAGTTCATGCAAGTTGATGGGGGAATATCTTTGTTTCATACAAAATATATTTACACATTATTGCTATGTTTTGGCCTTAAGAGATTAGTTCGGCTTATGTGCCTACACTGGATATTGTTGCAAATTTGACATCTCAAAACAGACATGCAAATCTGCCTTAAATTCAGCAATATGCTTCTCGTTAGGACTAGTGACCAGCATGTCATCAACATATACAATAATGACTAGAAGTACATGGTGCAAATGTCTCAAATCTAACATCTTTTTGAGACATGCAAATCTGCCTTAAATTCAGCAATATGCTTCTCATTAAGACTAGTGAGCATATACAACAATGACCAGAAGTACATGATCTACACACTTAACATATAACGTGATCTCAATTGGACTATTCTCAAAACCATGTGCTAGCAAGTAGGCATGTATCTTTTCGTACCAAGCACATGGTTCTTGTTTCAAACCATATAATGCCTTTTTCAATATGCACACTTTGTTTTCATGCCCTTTTTGCACAAAACCTCAGAGCTGAAATACATACACTTCTTCATGTAAGTCACCATTCAAAAATGCAATTTCAATATCCGACTAATGTACATTCCAACCTCGATGAGCTACATGTGCACAAATGCTATGGACAGTGGTCATTCGAAAAAGGCCTCATCAAATCAATGCCTCTCTCTTGAGAATAACCTTTTGCAACAAACCTAGAATTATATATATATATATATATATATATAAATATATATATATTTATATAGATCAATGCCTCTCTCTTGAGAATAACCTTTTGCAACAAACCTAGAATTATATATATATATATAAATATATATATATTTATATATATATATATAGATCCCTTAGCACTTGAAATACTTTTCTTAAGTGTTCCAAGTGCTCCTCTTTTGATGCACTATAGATCAGAATGTCATCCAAGAAGTCTACTACAAAATGTCCTAAATAAGGCCGTAAAACACTATTCATGAGCTTCATGAAAGTGGTAGGAGCATTGGTGAGACCAAAAGGCATCACCAAAAACTCATAGTGCCCATATCTAGTCCTAAATGCAGTCTTAGGGACATCTTCTGCCCTAATCTAATCTGATGATATCCTGATCTAAGATCAAGCTTGGTAAAATACCTAGCTTGATGTAACTGATCAAATAGATCTTCCAATCTAAGCTTTGGAAACCTATTTTTGATAATTTTTTTATTAAGTGCTCTATAATTTATACATAGCCTCATAGAGCCGTCTTTCTTTTTAACTAGGAGCATTGGCGATGCCCTGAGTTACTAGGTTTAATGAAGCCCTTATCTAAATAATCGTGCAATTGCTTCTCAACCTCCTCATGCTGAGAAACACTAAGCCTATAAGGTGGCCTACAAATAGGGTTAGTGTTAGTAACTACCTCAATGGCATGGTCAATGTCCCCTCTCTCAGGTGGTAGCCCTCTAGGTAAATCAGTGGGAAAAACTTTTAACCACACACTCTTGCAAAAAAGAATAGTAGAAAGTCCTTTCCATTCTAGCATGAAAATATACATTAGATGAGCTGTATGCACATGCACATGCACATGCACATGCACATGCACATGCACATGCACATGCACATGCACATGCACATGCACATGCACATGCACATGCACATGCACATGCACATGCACATGCACATGCACATGCACATGCACATGCACATGCACATGCACATGCACATGCACATGGAACATGCACATGCACATGCACATGCAACATGCACATGCAACATGTTACATGCGAGATGCCACATGCACATGCACATGCACATGCACATGCATAATCAATGATAAACTGAAATTTCAGAAATCAGAAATTAGAAATTAGAAGAAAGTCAAACTCACTTGTGATCGTAGTGCCAGCAAGTGATGCATCTATGGCTCGAAGGAACATGCTCCCTTTGCAACAATGCACCAGAATGTTGTATACATTCCTCTTTCTCATGTTCGTCCATCCGTCACACATGATTGTGCATCCATACTTTGCCCATGTCTCCTTCATGGGCTCAAGCTCTCTCTCTAATGCTTCCTTTGTTCTTTTGAGCTCCGTTGTCCTTAACTCTTCATAGGTAGGCTCTTGCCACCGATACCCTAATAATGATACCTTTTCAATGGCATTCTCCATGCCGGTGTCCGTGCAACATTGAAAGACAACCCACGTTGTATAAAAGCCTTCATGATGGCTTGTGTGGCTTTTTGTTTATGTTGTTTTTGCAAGCTAGCACGTATAGAGGCTCCTCCAAGAGAGCCATGTGGGTGCACTTGATAATCATGCTCTACTCTTGTACTCTTTCTTGGTGGCTCATGCTCTATGTCAATGTCTATGGGAGCCTCAAAAGCTTGAGATGCTTGAGTTTGGGGATCACATCAGCCATGTGAACCGCTTGCATGTGATCTATCTTCTAATTGTGAAGGTGTATTCCTTCTACCTTTGGATTTTTGAGCAACCCATTGCAATAGCTCTTCCTTTATAGCTTCGAGCATTGGCTCTTTGCAAGATGCAACACCTACACCACTAAATTTTGCAAGGTGTGCCTTGATCCTATCGGCTCCACCGGCTCCACTATAGCCACAAATCTTACAAGTCCATCTCTCACTATCCCCGAAGCCCATCTTGCCTTGACTTGTGACATATTGCCAACAAGCTTGCGTTGCTTTGGGCATGGTGATCGGAGGGAATAACTTCAGCCTTTAGATGTATGTGTGTGTGCAAAAGTCAAGAATCTAGGCTTTTACCTTCTCTCTTGGCTTCAACACAGTGGCTTGCAGCTCGATATGCTGTCGGGTTTTTCGTTCAAAATGCCTCAACACTGAAACGGCCTCATTTAAGGCAAAAAATTTGAATTTTATCGCAACACGTTGCGAACGTTGCAACGCTGCGATGTTGCGTTAAGAACGTTGCGACGTTGCGTTGTGATGCGAACGCATCGCAACCCGTTGCGATGCAACACTTCACACAACACACACACACACACACACAGAGAACACAAAACACACACGTACAGAGAGAGAAAGAGAAAGAAAGAAAGAAAGAAAGAAAGTCATATTAACGTCTTCTGGAGGCCAAACTTGGCCTATGAGACAAAAGCCATGTACAAGTGTAGTAACCATGTGTAGAAAATGAAATGAAATAAACACAAAGCTATCTAGGGCTGGTAAAAGGCTGGGAGAAGTGGCTTTGACTCAGCAGATAGTGGCCACCTAATACAAGGGGATCCATAATATGAGTGAGCAAAACACCATAGCTACTGGTGATGGGGGGAGGTGGGTGTAGTATGTGGTACATCGGTGGTGGTCTGAGTGCCTCCTGAAGGAAGACAACCCACGGGGTGGTGGTATGCCTATGCTCCATCATGTGGTCTTAGGCTGTCCTGATGCGTGAGATATCCTCTTGATAAAGTCGCGGTCGACGATATCCTACCATGCGTGGTCGGCATCGTGCTCTTTGTGCTGCTGCCTGGTGGAGTGTGAGCCCTATAGAAGGACCTCTCTGACGTAGCTCTGCTCGCTGAAAGAACTGAGTAATGGTCTGCTGGGTACTCACCTGTGGCTGATGTGTGGGCTGTAGTGACCGCTCTCGCCTCTCGTATGCTGCTGTGAGGAAGCACCCCAAGCGTCGCTGGTCTCCCATAGTCATGCACAACTGGAGTGACTCCTCTAGCTGGAACTGTGCTCGTAGGTCTAAGTATGCTCGGCATCTGATAACAAAATGCTCCTCACTCTCTACCTCTGTCTGGCATACTGGGCACCACCTCTCCTCACGGGGGACTCCCCTGGACTGACCCCTCTCAATCTCGAGCTGATGTGATGAGACCCGGAGCTGCCCAATGACGACTCGGAGGTGGTGGGGAAGGTATGTCTGCATGTATCCCGAGATCTCGATGAAGCCTTCATCCCATATATGTAGAAAATGCTCACGGTAATAGAGCATTTTTGGTGGCAATGTATCCCTAGGGCTCACCCATGTCCTCTGTATGTATGTATGCCATATCTCCTGACGAATGACCCTATTCCTCTCTTGATGAGAGAGCGAGTAGGTGGGTGCATGCGAGTCGTACTGTAGTGGTGGTAGCCTGTCTATGTCAAAGCCATGGTGGGCCAGCCAGTCTCGTGTCTGTGCATACCATGAGGAGGTGTCGCCTGCTAATGCCATATCACGTGATGCCTGGAAATCACGATAAGCAATGCGCTCTGTATCCATGCTCCGAAGTCTGTGTAATAGGCATACTGTCTGGAACAGTGCCTCAACTAGCATCGGTGGTGCCAGCCAGCTCGGCTCTAATGATATCATGTGGTACTGAAGGCTTGCTGCGGATAAGTCTGGCAATCATGAGGATCTGTGGCCTCTCTAATGCTGTCCATAGAGAGAGAGAGAGAGAGAGAGAGAGAGAGAGAGAGAGAGAGGGAGGGAGGGAGGGAGGGAGGGAGGGAGGGAGGGAGGGAGGGAGGGAGGGAGGGAGGGAGGGAGGGAGGGAGGGAGGGAGGGAGGGAGGGAGGGAGGGAGGGAGGGAGGGAGGGAGGGAGGGAGGGAGAGAGAGAGAGAGAGAGAGAGAGAGAGAGAGAGAGAGAGAGACCATTTCGCGTCTCTTCGTTCTTTCGAGGGTCCAAAACTCCATTTCTGTCGTTTCCGTAGCGTTTTCGTTTCTTCATTTCGAAACTCTTGGGAACTATGCTTGGGATATCATATGGCAGTAAAGAATTTCACTATAGCAGGATGCGGTGCTGAGGTATGGGTATGGATGGCTGGTATGGGGCTTTGTATTATCTGTCCACATGAGTAGGCCACATATCAGGGTCCTTGATGGGTTCTTAGCTCTGGACTTGAGTAATCTCTAGATGCAAATAGTGCAATCATGACCGGTATGCATATGAGAAAGGTTCTTGAATTGTAATTCATCCCAATGAGTGTGTTTTACCGTGTGTCAGAGTTTGTGTTTGTCCATGAGCATGCACATAACTGGTCACTGATCTCCACTTGAAGCTGCAGATGTTGAAGACCCTGATAGAAGACTTTAGGGGGATTGGTGTTTAGATTGACCATAAGCTATGCAGCCTCAGGAGAATTGGAGAGAATGTGTTCCTTAGCTCAATTTTGGAGCCTCAAACTAAGTTGTGGTGTTAAAAACCTTGACCTTAGTTTTACCAGATTGTGAACTCTGCTACTTGGGTGTGGTCAAATAGGTAAATGGTTTGTGGGATGAGACTCTAACATATATAAAATGCACTGAATCTAGCTCTGTATGATCCTGTGGGCTCTCATGCATTAGTATCTAAATGGCTCAGGACATCTTATGTGCAGTAAAGAAGTATGATTTAGGAGGATGTAGTGTTGGCTTATGGGTGTGGATGGCTGGCATGACCCCTTGTATAATCTCTCTACTTGAGTGGGCTATATATGAGGTTCCTGGATGGGGTCGTAGCTCTTGACTAAGGTAATCTCTACAATATACATGGGAATAGTGACATGATTCATATGCATATGGTAGAGGTTCTTGTACTGTTATTCATCCCATGAGTGTGTTTTGCCTTTAACATTAGAGTTTGAACTTTGTAAGCATGCAACTATGATTTTTGTAGTGATTTAAATCTTGTAAATAGGTGTACAATATCATTTTTGAGAAAATGCATCAGAGAAGATGCAGTGAAGATTCCAAATCTGTATAATTTTCTTGACCCATTTTTTGGCGGTAGTAGAAACATGAGCTTATACGAACTACTCCCTATATATGTATTTTTCACATTGCTTTTCCAGGTCATGCTGGGTATATCGGCTTGTTCAGGCATGATAACTTCTATAATTTTATGGCTATGTTGTATGTCATTTTATGGCCATATTATGTGCGACATCCACTTGGGGAATTCTAAACTATTGTTTATCATTGTTACAGAGCACAGCAACCTTGAGGCAATATTACACATTTTGCTTTAGCCTGGTGGTTGCAATTATTTTCTTTGGAGGATTCCTTGCACCCATCGTATGTTACTTTCCTCTGTTATACGTCTTTGTGTGGAGTTGACCTTAAAAATTCTTGCTTGTGATTCGTGAAGCATTGCACAAAATTGTGAAAAAGTAAAAGTGCTGCAGAATATTCATGGACATGTGCACTGGAAATACAGTTAGAATTAAAGCTGGGATTAGGAGGCACATCATATGAAGATTTTATCAGAAGCATGAATCTCCCTATCCAGCTCAGGTGCGGCACATGTTATGAAGATTATTTGAGTTTTCCCAAACCTAACAAGTAGCCCTTAGCAGACATGTTGGTTCTCCAGCTAATATGCAAGTATTGACTCATGATGCAGTGAGGTAGATCCTATCGTGGCATCATTTTCTGGTGGTGCAGTGGGCGTCATTTCTTCCTTGATGGTGGTTGAAGTGAATAATGTGAAGCAGCAGGAACAGAAAAGGTGTATTTATTGTCATGGAACAGGTGAGTTGGCTGATCCTTTGATGCTGAAACTTGTGACCCCAAATCTTATGATAGACAAAAAACTTATGAAAAACATAATATTTAGGCATCTTTAATACTTCATTGCCTAGCTTTCTGAGAATATGGCTTGATAGGTATTTTGTGGGAAAGTTTAAAATCCAATGATGTGATACTTCCAGAACTTGCAACATATTGAATTCGCTTGTCTTAACATGCAGGTTATCTTGCATGTGCCCGGTGTTCAGGTTCAGGAGCTATTGCTGTTAACTCAACAACATTGCTTGGCACTTCAAATGGTGCACTAGTAACCACATCACAAAGATGTCCTAATTGTTCAGGAGCAGCAAGGGTATGCAACTATATTATTTCTACACATCTCACTGTTTTCTGAAAGCCTCTCCAATCATGCTTTTCAAAGTTCTTTATGCACGCAAACATGTGCTTGGACCTGTGCAGGTTATGTGCCCAACCTGCCTATGCACAGGGACTGCATTGGCAAGTGAGCATGATCCTCGCATTGATCCCTTTGTATAAGATGTGCTCTACATTTGCAGGTAATATGTGTGATGAGAGTCTACTGGGTGAGGGCGTGTAATGCAAAAAAAAAAAGAAAGAAAAAAAGGGGAAAACAATTTACTGAGATATCTGCTCCTGTACATCTTATCCTGTATGTATTTACTGCCATTCATATTATATACCAAATGGAATTGGATGAGCCAAACGTGATGCCCCTGAAGATGTTCCTCTACCATTTCAACACTACATGTTCATCTACAATATTTGGATGACATTGTTCTGATTTACATTTATGTTATTTGATCTCCTCAAAGGATGAATAAGAGTGTAAAAGTTATATTCGAATCTTCTTAAAGAATATAAGAGACTTCTATTGAAAAGTAGAAAAATCTCCCTTCAATTGTTTCTTGTTAAGGTTTTGAGTTCTATTTTACCATGCTTCCACAGAAAGATGTTATGTACTGTCCCCAATTGACAAACATCCTTAACAGTGTGCATTCTCAATGTTGCTTTTTGATTCGCAAACTTAGTGTCTTTTTTTGAGTAGTGTCTTTCTAACAAATATTGTTGGGAGAGAGGATGTAACTTGGATAATGTTAATATCTTAGACGCTTGAAGATGCATCTACATCAATACCTACTGTACACTATCCAGATCAACCCAGAACAAGTATTCTTACAAAATGCTAAATTCGCACTTTCCCCCTAGAGCTATTTTCTCACAATAAGGAGATGATGGGTCACATTTATTTGTCTTCAATCTCCAATTGAGTTAGCTACTTATTTTCATGATCAAGAAAGTCCTGGATAAGTAAGACATGTACCTTATGAAAAATTCATGTAAAAATAAAAGAATGATAGTCCAATAATTTTTTATTAGATTTGATCATACCATTATACATTGTTTAGGATATACATACTTTCAATCATATGGTCTATAAAAGAGATTTATCATACATTTTATAATAGGATAAGATGCATGTAAATAAAAAGAACATCCTTGACTAGTAATAAGCACTGATTCTCAAGATGATCCTACATGTTCAAGGTGGTTGAAACTTACCTTTGTGCCTTTGTGCCTTTGTGCCTTTGTGTAAGACATGATAATTTGAGAAAAAATGTGAAGCAAATGTGATAAGTGTGTTTAAAAGAGATTATCCTTTTTATTACTCTATGGAATCCTAGATATCTCAAGCTGCATTGATTAGTGCTGTCTTCACTTGCAAACCTTTTTAGAAGTACTAATATTTTTGCATTCTTTCATGTGAACTTTGTTATTGTGAAATTTGTAAGGTTTTGATGATGTATATTGGAACTATGTTTCTAAATTGTTGGAAATCTACATTTAAGGTTGTATAAAATTTAAAGGTCTCTTCATATGCCTCAAGGCCTCATTCATAGATCAATGACTTCCTTCTTGCCAGGGTAACTTATCGAAGTTTTTTTTTTAATATTGTTTGGTTTCATCATATTAAGATTTTTGGTTTTAATGGAGGTCGTGACCTATATCCCAATCCAATGTGAAAACATGAAGCACTACCTTCATTGCATCATTAACTGTAGTAAAAAGGATCTTTCTGACATTCTAGTATAAAAAAACCCTTTCAGTAATAGTCTCTGTGTTCTTGCGATACCCTTTTCTTTCAATAATATGGCCAAGTATAAGGTGGATGAGAACGTTATTTGCTAGGTATCGAATATTGTTCTTTGTACATGGAATATTTATTGATAGAGCAAAATTATGAATTTAAGGAGGAAACAAATGAACCTAATATTTACATATGCATTTTGCATATCAATATAATATGTGAAAGTCTAAGCACGTAGTGTTGTATAATATAGAATTAGTGAGCTTATAGGTCAACCAATGTCTTGTTTAGAATGAGATTTTGAAAAAAGTAAGGAATACCATGGGAATACTCGAAAAATATGCATTAAGGAGATGTTGGGGGTCATGGCATTGAGAGATCTACTAGATTCATTCATGGAGTTCATTTCTAGATGGGGGGAGAAGGTTATCAAATGGTCATGAACATTGCTTAGATCTTACATTTCTAGATTATTTGTAAAAAGTGTTAAGCGTGTAGCATGCCATAATATCTTGTCACCTCTTACATATTTCCTTGTCTAATCATTCATACCATGCATGTAGCATATCATAATATCTTGTCATGTCTTACATATTTCTTGTCTAATCATTCATACCATTATGTGACTTTGCTTCACAGGTAGTATAATACTCTCTTTGTGGAGACACATGAAAGAAGCACAAGTTTTAAACATCCATGGATGTGCAAGAGAACCATTCTTAAAAGCATTGTCAAGTATAGTACAATTGATTGTTAAGGCATGGAGTACTATACATTATCAAGAAATCAACAAAATCCAAAATGGCATTTATTTCTTCACTTTAGTGATGGAGAAGATGCTACAAATAATGGTTTAACATGTCTATCAACTTGGGATTTCCCTTAGGCTTTTCTCAGTGCATGCTAGTCTTTATTCAGCTATACTTTCTTATGGGAATTATAACATTCAATATTTGTAATGTGAGATAAAATTATACTCATTCCATATTAGTTATCCTTGTTTCAAAGTTTACTTCTACCATGTTCCTGATCCTTTCCATGAATAAATTCACAAAGATTATATGCATCATCATTGTTTGAAAGCAATATAATATCTATGGATCTATTTGCTCATATAAGTGGATAATAAATTTCAGCAAAATGTATTCTAAGAAGATGATGTGTATGAAAAGAGGGAAAACTTCATTTCATCATCCATGTTCATTTTTTAAGATTGATAATAGCACATAAACTAAATATAGTGAAAAGTGATATGATAACAAGTGCCTTTCATGTAGAAGTCATATGATTCCGTCTTCAAGTAAATTTGTTTTATGCAATGTCTTTGTGAGCATTCCTTCACACATGAGTGCACCAAAATTCTTATAGTAGATAAGCTTTCTCCGAGGTGCATGATTGGTAATGATTGTGCAAAATATATCTAGAGAGGGTGAAAGTATCATTTGTCTCATCATCCATGCATGTTAGCTTGCAACTAAAATACTAATGAATCAAAATCTTTAATATGAGTAGGGACACTATTTTTTCCCTTCAGTTAGAGATTATATAAATCCCTTATCAAATATACTTCTTTTGTTTGTATCTTCCTCATAATTATTCCAGAGCTGCATCCATACTTGTTGTGAGGTCCCATAATGTAGAACTATAAAATAGAAAATATATACTAGATACAAGTGGTTGAAAGGCATACCATAAAACCAAGCTATCTCTGTTGCATGTTTCTCTCTAAAGCACACATTGGTTTCTACGTCCTCCTTTATATTAAAATATAATATATTTGATTTATCCATAAATAAAGTAAAATCATTAAACATTTGGATCTTAAGCTACTCCTTTCCCTATATGGTATCGTCCTTAGCACTATGCATGTCATCTTATAATCCATTAACTATATCAAACATCTTTGAAGCTAGGATACTAAGGTCTCATGGAAATTTGGGACAATCTTCCTTGTAAAAATGATAAGTGATCAAAATAGAAATAGAATTGAAGTATGGCTAAATAAAAAATTGTAGGATTCAAAAACAAAAAAAGAACCAAGAATATCAATCACAAAATGGCTAAAAGATGTATGCCAAATGAGAAAGATTAGTAAGCCCTTAGTATGGAGGTCAAAATAAACAAATTCATGAAGGTTAGATAAGATTTTTCCATACAAGGGTATATGATCAACACTCCATAGTCATATTAATTACCAATAGACTATCCAAGAGATGCATAAATCATTTTTGCATAAATATCAAGTGATCAGGCAATTGGATATGACGAACAAAATCAAAGCCTATTGGGTTACTTACCACATGCAAGACCCACCAATATACCTCTCCTATGCAAAGTGTAGGTATGTTTCCATTTGCATTATTGAAGAGATCCCAAATTTGAAGTGTCTCTCAACTAGGAAAAGCTCAACATGATTGTCTCAAATGTGTATAAAGGCTTTAGGTGGAACATACTCACCATGTCAATGCCACTCCAATGTATATGAGTGGTGTCCATAGATATTGTGCATAGTGGGCATCCACAAGAGATTGATATATTTCCAAGTCTATGGTCATGTATGGTTGAACATCAACCAATATACATATAAAAAATACATCCTACAATGATTTTTGACACTAATACATATGAAGAAGAAGATTCATACAAATTAGGTAGATCCTCCACCAACATGCAAAAACTTTTACAAGAAAGTTTTCAACATAAAGGAATGGATCAAATAAATCATAGGTAGAATACCCACAAAAAGAATAGTGGAACATCTAAACTCTATGCTCTCAAAAGCAATATTCAAAAGCTCTTGGAAACACTATGATGAATTGGAATGTCAAAATATCAAAGTAACTCCAAATACTAAAACACAAACTACATAAAATTCTCCTAATGTGTGAAATTAGAACTCAAACAAGATCTTCAAGACACACATAATCTCAATTCTATTAGTATATTTCCGTAATGATGTCTATGAACATGCTTAGGGATATCAAGAAACTTTTTTCTTTTTTGCGAGGCATTTTTCCTCCAACTAATACATAGACCCATGAACATAATGGAATACTAATCTTTGTACATTCCACACTTACTAATAAATTGTGTGTTGTGCATCTCAACTTCTTTTGCTTCCTCATGTTGTTCCTGTGTGTTCCCACTCCCCAAATTTTAATAGTTGGTATCCAAGCAAGTCATTGCTTCTTGAGGTGCATCATTGTAACACCCTTAATCACTTTCTTAGATCACTAAAAAACTTGGTGAGCATTGTCAAGGTGATGTATACTACAAAAGAAGTTGAGGACTTTTGTGTAGCTCAAAATTAAATTTGAGCTCATTTTAACCTCCAAACATACTATTGTAGCATGTGTGCAAGAAAACTTATCCTTTTGTGCCAATTTATCTTTCGATTTTGTTCACAATACAAGCATCTTCAAGTTATCTATAGGCCTAGTGAATCTCCATAGGGTACTTCTATTCAAGTTTTGCAAAAAACTATTAACATTCTACATCAAGGTATAGACATTGGCCATGGTCAAAAACAATATTGTATGTCACATGCTGATTGTTGAAGATAAGTTTGATGGTTCCAACTGCCCATTGTGTTCATACATAGTGCACAATATATTGGTTGCAAAGGAATTGTGCTATATTACACAAGGGGTTGAAATACATGGTATTATAACAAATGTAGCTAATGTAGGACGTGTTCAATAAGTTCCAAGTTCCAATTCTAGTTTAATTCCTCTTTACAATCCTCTTGCAACTCTTATTTTGATTAGGATATGTATATCATTAGCATCCCCAACAATTACAAAGCAACCTTGATGGGGATGGCATAGATACATAGGTGCATGCCTTGATTTCTTTCTTTATGAAGCATGCCATATCTCTTATATTTAATTCATGCAAAATAGTTTAAAGATACTTTGGATACACTTGTCACATTGTACCAGGAAAGAAATGAGGCTCATGTTTCTTACCTTCAAAAATATCCATAGAGTGAGCACATGAATGATGATGATTCTATGGACACTTTCCTCACAAAGATAAAAGATGTGAAGGAGAAGTTTTATGTTGCATACAAAATTTTTCTAGATAGGTTATTTGTGTACATTCTTCCCAATGGAATTCTTAATATTATGAATTTTTAACTTATAATCTTCAATTGACGATGAAAGGAAATCCAATTTTCTTAACATTGGAAGGGTTAGTTTTTCTTTTGTTACAAGAAGATCAATCTAGACAAAACAAGTCCATGGACCATAATGTATGTTGATGATCAAGCTTTTTTAGCGTCTCAAGGTCTGCTACATGTTTAGCATAACTCGACAGGGTAGTTCTATTCAACTTTTTGAGATACAGTCAATTTTCTTCATCAAGGTACTTTATTCAATGGCCATGGCTGAAAGTAGTGATGTATTCTGTGTGTTGGCTGTTGAGGATAAGTTGGATGGTACAAATTACCCATTATGGGCTTATATGATGCGTCATGTATTGGTCACAAAAGGAATGTGGAACATTGTGCAAGGTGTTGAAAAACGTCCTATTACACCTGCAAATATAGGTTTAAAGCTGATGTAGATGGCATCGAAGATGGTGATATTCTACAGATTCTTCTTCGTGCTGTAGTTTCTACTGCACCTACTTCATAGAAAATTCGTTGGGATGGCAGAGATGCTCATGCACATGCATTGATAGCCTTGTTTGTCAAACATGACATTATTCCTCACATTTTCTCTCGCAAAATATCGAAGGATGCTTAAGATACACTTACCACTTTGTACCAGGCAAGGAATGAGGCTCGTGTTTCTTACCTCCAAAAACAGTTGGCGAGTGAGCACATGAATGACAGTGATTCCATGGATAGTTTTCTGACAAAGATCAAAGATTTGAAAGAACATTTGATTTCTGCTGATGAAGTCTTGCCTGACAGTTTACTCGTGCAGACTGTCGTGAAGGGTCTTCCCGATTCATATCAGAGTTTTGCTTCTACTATGCAAGGGTTACTGGTGATGTTGGTGGAGGGGGGATTAGGATTGTGGAAGTGTGGGGGGAGAAGGTGGTATTGTGGGTGGAGAGATGTCCATGGAATCGGAGAGTGCCGTGCATGTGGGTTCTACCATGAAAATGGGGATGGTAGGTGAAGTGCGAATGGTATTAGTGTAGAGTGATGTTGTTACAAATGGGTTCGAACCCAAAGAGAATGGTGCGGAAGGGCGAGCGAGGGACAAAAACCTTGGTGCATTCGTAAGGGCATATGCATCTAGAGGACTCATCTACTGCATTTGCAATGCTTTCATGAGTTCCATAATGTGATATATGAAAAAGTAAAAATGAAAAATTTCTTGAAAATGTTGTGGGTCTACTCTTCCTCTCTTCTTCTCTTCAATTCTTTCTTTCTCTAATCAATGCCTCTCTGCAACACATGAAATTCTTACAAATACTTTCCATCTTACCTAATTCCTTGTCTTTAGGATGCTAGTAGGCCAAAAATAGATTATCAAGGAGATGAGAAATGTGTTTATCACCATAGCACACCCTACCAAATTAATTTCCATTCCCTTACAATAACAAAGCATGTTGTTTAGTTTAGCATGCACCCAATCCCATTCTTGACCCATTGAAAATTCAAAGCCCATCGAGATAAAAGAAGAAATACTTGACCACTAAAGAGCTCACGATAACCCTAATCAATTAGAAATTGGGTGGGGGGGAGGGGGAGCTAAAAGGGACTTGATGGCAATTTGAGAATGGCTTATTCTCGAGCCCAAAGCCTCACAAAAGGTGTCTAGGAAATGCCAAAAGATGGTAATGCTACTATGATAAGAATGAAGAAAAGTATTAGTGTCATCGATGAGAGTCTCATAATCATATGATCCGGGCTATGTAGAAGTGAAATCACACGAATTTGCTTGGTGTGGATGTGACGGTTCACCAAGAAAGTGAGGCCATTTGTCACGATAGCAAAAAGAAATGAAGATAATGGACAACCTTTTCTAATTGAATGTTTTAATCTAATTGACTAAGAAAGGAGTCCATTAATGTTAATTTTAGGAGTTCCATTCCCAAGAGCATTGAGACCATCTTAATAAATCTCAATCCACACCGATATCTTTTAAAGAGTAAAGAATGAAATCCCATTCAACCATATCATATGCCTTTTCAAAATTTATATTGAAAAAGAGTTCATTTTAAGTTGACTCTCTAAATTTGAGGATAGATCTAACCTTTATGAAACCTTGTTTATCCTTGTTAATCCATGAGTAGAGATGATTGGATATGTGATTGGTGAGGACCTTAGCAAAAACATTATAGCCAATTTGAAGCATCATTATGGACCTCCAATTATCGATTATGTTTTTTCGATATATATATATTTTATGATCTTAATCACACCTTCATTAAGGAATCCCGACAATGCATTAAAACTTGAGGAATCCTACCACATCAAGCACAAAAGGAAAAATGAGAGTGTGCTTGAACGTCTTGAAGAACTCATTTGTGAGGCTATCAAGCCCATTTCTTTTGCCTTTTAGAAGAGTGTCACTTGCTTCAATGATTTCTAAGTTCAAGATTAGGAAGTCAAGAGGATGAATCCAATTTTTCAGAATCCTTTTAAATATGATTTTAGAAATGACAGCCATGCATTCCATCATATGGGTGGAGAGCAGAGTTGCTACACCTAGCAATTGAGTGAAGTGGTTGATAATCGATGCAATGTTTTCATAATTCATGGTGCACTTGATTTTGTTGTTGTTGATCATATATAGGGTCGATATTCTTCTTCCTAAGGAGGATGCACATCATTTTTGTTCGTTTTTTTTATTTTTCTCCCAACAATCTTTAAAGAACGTTTATAGATTCTTCCTTTGAATTTCTTCTTTGTACCAAAAAATGCTTTTGATCTTTTGGGGGATGATTTAGAGGTGGGAATGAGCTTGATTAACTTCTGTCTCTTGGCACCAGAATAGATGATAAATATTATCCCCCCTAACATGCCGAAAGTTCTCGATTTTCTTTTGGACACAATGTAAAATATCCCACATTAGTTTAATTGCCTTATTCCAACACTTAGACGAAGAAAAGCGAGATTTGAAGGCTAGGCTCCACGCAATGGAAATCTCTTTTTGAATAGAGGGGATGGAGAAGGTAGTGGGAATCGGCATGGAAGCAAAAGGATTTTCTAGTCTTCAAGTAGGGCTTGAAAGAAATAACCACTGAAAACTAATCTAACATACTATTTCAAAGCATTTTGAGAACAAGGAGGAACCCAACTTATGGATGATATTCTAAGAAATGTAGGCTCTATTATGTCTAGCTTTACACTAGGCTACTCCCGATTGGAGGTTCAATCAAGAAAAACCTTGAACGTCCTTGACCTCTACCAAGTCATGATGAAGTGTGAATCCTTCCCAATACTTTTTTTGAAGCCCATCGATGATATGAGCTCTTAGCTCCCGTCTGCAAGATGGATCTTTGATCATGTGAAAATCCCCACAAAGGATGATTTCCAAGGTAAGGATTCCAAGGATTGTGAAGTATCCACTCTCTCAGAGCTAGAATTTGGTGTGTAAACTAAAGCAACTGTGAATTGGTGAGGAACTACAAAGGGCATAGCAATCCACCGATGTTTTTGATCCATTTCAATCTATATTAAGAATGACTCCTAGATAGGCTTGAACGTGATGGCCACACCTCTAGATCCCCTCGGGTGAGTAGTGATCCATGTGTGAGAAGATGAGATTGTTTGGTGTCCTTGTGAAGATCTTTCACTATGAAATTTGATCTCTTGAAGACAAATGATTCTAGTTAGAAGTTTTTATCTTGAAAGCATAAACCAATCAAAATTGCTCTCGAAGGGTCAGAAATACCCCTAACATTAAATGAGATGATAATCATTTGGAGAGACTATGATTTTTACTAGTTATTTTATCCCATTTCTTCTTCATTTTCTCACCTTCTCTTTTCTTTGACGTGGATGGGCCCTCGTAACATTATCTTGTCCTTGATGGGCCTTTTTTGTGAGAATTCACTCAAAAGTTTTCCTCTCTTAAAAAAGCTATCTTACTCAGTGGATATCGGGCCATTTTGGGAATTGTGAATCCGATAATAAAAATTTCACTTTTTGCATTGTCTTCCTTAATTGTATTGTAGTTGTCCTCTTTACTAGTGTTGTAATCTTCCAGGTTGTCTTCCTTTGTTGATTAAATATCCTTCATGGGTATTTGTTGGCGATTAACTTTCACTCTGATACCGCTGAAGATGAGCCTTCTTACGGCTCTAATACCACTTGTTGATGGTCGTCACGGCAAGGCTTGAACCTTGTCAAGCCTACAAAATTTCCGTGCCACCGAATAGAGAGCTAAGCTAGAGTGATATAGAACACCTCTATAATCAACAGTAGCTTAGCAGGATTACTGTCGCTTAACTGTGTTAAACTGCGACTGAATTCCACCGAAACTTCATCGGACTGTCACTGGGACGTCACCGAAATCTTACAGGAATATCACCGGAATGAACTTCGATTCTGCTCGTGATTACTTCAAATGAATTTATGTGAAGTAAGGGAGTGATACGTGAGCTTCCTTCACTGAATGAACTTCTTCTTGAAGTTTAAAGAAAACTTCACGGTTCTGAAGTGCCACTTTCCGGTTCGACTTTGTATTGTGTGTACATATCCATTCCACCGGAAATTTTGATCAGCTTAAAGTAGAGACATCTAGCTACAAGATGAACTGTCTCTCATACAAAGCTTCGAATTCTACACTGAGATATACTTCATTGTTCTACCGGAAAACACGTTTACTAAAGGAATTGTAGCTAATCAAAATATAACCAAAACATCCGTTTACTGAGAAAATAACGATTAACGACTTTTACACCATAACATGAAAATACTCAGGTTTCTTCACATATGAAGATTGTGCGCAAACATCCACATGAACATGTGTTTTCTATTTGAGAAGATGTGTACAAATTAGCTTGGCCTCTTCTTGCTCAAGCTGTAGAAACTCTCCTATACTGAGTAGTTTCTTATTACCATCCCTCTCAGATGAATACCTGACATTCCAGGTTTTTGTTATTCATCTGTACATACGCGATCTATGGCGTCTTCTGAGTGAGAACTTCTCACTCTCTCTTCACTCATATGCGATCTCTCATCATCTTCCTCTTCTCATCATCCTCATCCTCTCATCATCCGAGTCCTTCAATCCTTGGTGTATATATACACTTTTTCTTCTGCGCTCTTCCACGCTCTCATTCTTTAATTCACGTTATGCGCACATTATGCGCATAGCGCGGTTTATTGCTCTGTTACTCGTATGATTCCTGATTCTGGTTAACGGACCTATTCCACACGCTGTACAATTCCGTCATGAATTTGTCACTTCAATGAGGCTTTTGATTTTCTGAAGACTCCGCTTCTTTTTCTTTTTCTTTTTATGTCTATCTGTATGTCAAATTCGTGAGTGATTCCTCAACAGCTCCCCCTCAATCACTAATTTGACCTCTTCCGGTCTTTCATATATCTTTCTTTCTTTTATACCTACCATTTCCTTGAATCTGCTTGTCTTTGTTCCATCCAAGCTTTTTGTCAAAATATCTGCAATCTGATCTTTTGTCGGAGTGTATATTATTTCTATCTCCTTCTCCACTACCTTTTCCCTCAGGAAATGATACTGAATTTCTATGTGCTTTGTTCTTGCGTGAAACACCGGATTCGCTGCAAGATATAGAGAGCTCATATTATCTCCAAGTATAATTGGTATACCTTGATCAATACCCATGCTTTTGAGCAAGGTCTGCATCCATATTACTTCTTTCGCGGCTTCTACTAATCCTTTATATTCTGCTTCTGTTGACGATAAAGCTACTGTATGCTCTTTCTTTGAGCACCAGCTTACTAGCTTATCTCCTAGGTATATCATATACCCATGTGTCGATCTTCTGTCATCTTGACTTCCTACCCAGTCTGAGTCACTGAATGCTCTCAGCTTTATATCTGACGTAAAAGGATAATATAATCCTTCCTTTATAGTTCTTTTTATATATCTAAGAACTCTTTGTCCTGCAACCCAATGTTGATTTGTCGGACAAAGCATAAACTGTGAAAGAACTCCCACTGGATAGCTAAGATCCAGTCTTGTTAGCGTAGCGTAAATTAAGCTTCCTACTAACGACTGATACTTCTTCATATCTTTGAACTCTGTACCATCATATTTACTGAGTTTATGATTTACTTCAAGCAGTGTTGAAGCTTCTCTGCAATTCTCCATATTAAACTTCTTCAGTAAGTTTAGGAGATACCCCTTTTGCGTAACATATACACCATGATCTGCATATGTGATTTCCATACCTAGAAAGTATGATAACTTTCCCAGGTCACTGATTTTGAATTCCTTTTCGAGCAGTTTCTTCACCTCTATGATTCCTGCATCTGAGGTACCTGTAATTATTATGTCGTCTACATAAATGCAAATGTAGATCATTCCTTCTTCTGTTCTTTGATGAGTAGACTTGCATCTGCCTTCGAACTTTGGTATCCAAGTTCATTGAGATACTTCACAAGTCTGTAGTTCCAAGCTCTTGGAGCTTGCTTCAGTCCATAAAGTGCTTTTCTTAGTCTGCACACATGTTCTGGGTATCTGGAATTTACGAAACCTTCTGGTTGTTCCATGTAGACTTCGTCTGATATATATCCATTCAGGAATGCATTCTTTATATCTAGTTGACTTAGCTTCCATCCTTTTGATGCTGCTATAGCAATCACTGTCCTTATGGTTGACATCTTTGCCACCGGACTAAACGTCTCGTCATAGTCTATGCCATGCGTCTGAGCATAGCCCTTGATAACCAGTCTCGCTTTATGTTTGGCTATCCTTCCATCTGCAAGTTTCTTAACTTTGAAAACCCATTTATTTCCAATTACTTTCTTACCATTTGGTTTAGGAACAAGCTCCCATGTCTTGTTCTCTTCCAGTGCACTGAATTCTTCTTCCATTGCTTCTTCCCATTGCTTCTTGCCTTTAGCTTCATCATAGCTCTGAGGTTCATCATCATCTTTGACCATATATGCATAATCTTTCTGAGTTATATAAGATGTATCATACGAGTACCTTTTCGGTTGTTTTCTTACTCTGTTTGACCTCCTTAGCTCATATTCTTCGTGTGTATCTGAATACACGTCTTCATCTTCATTTCTCATACCTGATCCGGACCTGGACGTACTTGCCTGTGTATAATCTTCATCTTTATTCACCTGCACAATTGATTTACCTTTCTCTTTTCTTTTTATCTCTTCTTTAAATTCTTCAGCTGTATGACTCTGATCTGCATACCAGCTTTTCTGTTCATCAAATGTTACATCTCTGGAAACAGTAAATTGTTTGGTTAGAGGACTCCATAACGTGTAACCCATCTGCTTTTCATCATATCCGACGAACACATATTTCTCTACTTTCAGTTCAAGCTTATGTCTCAGTTGTGACGGTACATAAGCATACGCTAGTGATCCAAACACCTTACAATGATCAAGTGTTGGCTTCTTTCCCCACCAGGCTTCATAAGGGGTCATTCCTTCTAACGTTGTACATGTTAATCTGTTTACCAAGTATGTAGCTGTATTTATGGCTTCAGACCAAAGATAATCTGGATAATTCTTTTCTTTCACCATAGCTCGTGCAAACTCGACTAGAGTTCGGTTCCTTCTTTCTGCTACACCGTTTTGTTGTGGTGTATACCTGCAGGTTATTTCTCTCTTAATTCCTGTATTCCAAAGATAATCATTGAACTCTCGGGAGAAGTATTCTCCACCTCCATTAGATCTCAGTCTTTTAAGCTTTCGACCTATGAGTCTTTCAGCATATACATGAAAATGTCTAAAAGCTCCAAACACTTCTGATTTTTCTTTCAAAACATAAAGAGTTATCCATCTTGTTGCATCATCAATGAAAAGGACATAATACCTTGATCCGCTAATAGATCCTTCCTTTGTCGGTCCCCATACATCTGTATGTATGAGTTCTAGCACACCATCATGTTTGAATCCTTTCTTCTGGAAAGGTAACCTGTGGGATTTTCCCATCTGACAAGCTTGGCATTTGTGAATCATATGTTGGTTCTGTACGTTTGGTAATCCCAGTACAGACCCATTCGCTATCATAGCTTTGATTCCTTTTTCATTGAAATGACCTAATCTCTTGTGCCAGAGATCAAGTTCTATAATCACCTTTTCATCATGTGTGAGCAACGCTTGGCCAATGTTCCCTTGTACTCTTAAAGTAAAGAGTCTACCTTCTTTCTTACCAGAGACGATCTGATTATATCCGTTCTCGGGATCTTCTACAAATACTCCTTTGTTTGTAAATCTGACCTGAAATCCTTTCTAAACTATCTGTCCCACACTAATCAGATTTTTTGGTATTGTCGGAACATACAAAACATTGGTTAGCAAATCTGCTCCACTCTTACACTTCACTTTTCCAATTGAATGTACGCTATGTCTTGTATTGTCACCTGTTTGAACAGTATGACTCGAACTTCCTTTTTCCAGTTCTGACATCAGTTCTATGTTTCCTGACAAGCGATTAGAACATCCAGAGTCAATGTAAAATACCTTTAGATCTTCGTTATCAGATGTGCTGATTGAGTTCATCATCAATGATGTATGATTTTCATTCTGTGTGTCATTTGCGTAGTTGTTATACGTGGTGTTGTAGGATTGGCCCTGTCCCCAACTTCTTGTTCCACCTCTACCGTAGCCTCCTCTTTGATTCTGTCTACCCTTTCTAAAGTTACCTTGATATCTTCCGCTTCTGCCTCTGCTATTACTGTTCTGATTTTGATTTGATCCCTGTTGGTTGTGCCAACAGTCATGCGCCAGATGATTACTTAGTCCACAAATCCAGCAAGCTTTCTTGTTGATATTCTGACTACTTCTTCCTCTTCCAAAACCTCTTGCTCTTCCTCTGCCAGTGCTTTAACCTCTTGCATAATAAGCCTGAGAATTCGACTCCTCTTCATCTTTTGACTTACCTTTATCTCCTTTCTTTTTGTTCTTCATGTACATTGCAGAGCTTTGTCCTTTATCTCCATCTCCTTTCAGATCTTGCTCATATGTGAGCATCAAACCAAGCAACTAATTTAAATCTGGTAAAAAAAAAATTTAAGGAAAGTTCAGTTGAGAGTACGAAAGGTTTCCACCTTTCATCTCCTCTCAAACCTGTGAGCAGTTGCACTATCAATCTGTGATTTTCAACATCTTCATTTATGGATCCAAGACTATCTGCTAGATCCTTCATTTTAGTGACATAGTCACTAATGCTTTAACTCGGCTTCTTTTTGAACGTTGTGAACTCGGACCATAAGCTAGCCTTTCTAGCTTTCGTAGTATTTTGGAAGTGGTCTTCCAATGCGCTCCATATGTCCTCCGCTTTCTCGAGACCTCTAATGTGCGGTAGTAGATGATCTAAAACAGTGTTGTAGATGTAGGCTCTTGCCGTTGCATCTTTCTTCTGCCACAGCTTCAAAGCTTCTAACTCTTCTTTTTCCGGTTGGCTATCATCTTCGAAGGTCGGCTTCTTTTCTTCTCCGGTTACATACATCATTAAGTCCTTACTCATAAGTAAGGCTTCCATACGCATTACCCACGCGAGATAATTATCTTTGTCCAGCTTATCAATTTGGACATGATCTGCCATGATCTTCTTGTTTGCTTTAGGTTGCCTTTGAGAGTCTTTTGGCTCTGATGTCGCTCGTGGAACTAACCTGCTCTAATACCACTGTTGGCGATTAACTTTCGCTCTGATACCGCTGAAGATGAGCCTTCTTACGGCTCTAATACCACTTGTTGATGGTCGTCACGGCAAGGCTTGAACCTTGTCAAGCTTGCGGAAATTGTCGCGCCACCGAATAGAGAGCTAAGCTAGAGTGATATAGAACACCTCTGTAATCAACAGTAGCTTAGCAGGATTATTGTCACTTAACTGTGTTAAATTGCGACTGAATTCCACCGGAACTTCACTGGACTGTCACTGGGACGTCACCGAAATCTTACCGGAATATCACCGGAATGAACTTCGATTCTGCTCGTGATTACTTCAAATGAATTTATGTGAAGTAAGGGAGTGATACGTGAGCTTCCTTCACTGAATGAACTTCTTCTTGAAGTTTAAAGAAAACTTCACGGTTCTGAAGTGCCACTTTCCGGTTCGACTTTGTATTGTGTGTACATATCCATTCCACCGGAAATTTTGATCAGCTTAAAGTAGAGACATCTAGCTACAAGATGAACTGTCTCTCATACAAAGCTTCGAATTCTACACTGAGATATACTTCATTGTTCTACCGGAAAACACGTTTACTAAAGGAATTGTAGCTAATCAAAATATAACCAAAACATCCGTTTACTGAGAAAATAACGATTAACGACTTTTACATCGTAACATGAAAATACTCAGGTTTCTTCACATCGAAGATTGCGCGCAAACATCCACATGAACATGTGTTTTCTATTTGAGAAGATGTGTACAAATTAGCTTGGCCTCTTCTTGCTCAAGCTGTAGAAACTCTCCTATACTGAGTAGTTTCTTATTACCATCCCTCTCAAATGAATACCTGACATTGCAGGTTTCTGTTATTCATCTGTACATACGCGATCTATGGCGTCTTTTGAGAACTTCTCACTCTCTCTTCACTCATATGCGATCTCTCATCATCTTCCTCTTCTCATCATCCTCATCATCCTCATCATCCTCATCATCCTCATCCTCTCATCATCTGAGTCCTTCAATCCTTGGTGTATATATACACTTTTTCTTCTGTGCTCTTCCACGCTCTCATTCTTTAATTCACGTTATGCACACATTATGCGCACACCACGGTTTATTGCTCTATTACTCGTATGATTCTTGATTCTGGTTAACGGACTGATTCCGCACGCTGTACAATTCTGTCATGAATTTGTCACTTCAATGAGGCTTTTGATTTTCTGAAGATTCCGCTTCTTTTTCTTTTTCTTTTTATGTCTGTCTGTATGTCAAATTCGTGAGTGATTCCTCAACAGTATTGTCATCAATGGAAACTTCAAGGAGGTTCAATCCACTTGAGTAATCTAGTTGATTGACTTCTTTTTCTAAGATGAAGTTTTTATTTTTTCAGCTTGTAATGGGGTGAGAGGGGCTTATGTTCAAACTACTTTTCGGGCTCCTTCTTCTTCTACCTCTCACTTGAGTGAAACCATCCGAGCTTGACTTAACAAACTATGTTTCTTTAACCATCTTTTTCTATGATGTGTGCTTCTCAAGTCCGTTCCCATCGTTTTCTTTGACCAATATAACTTCTTTGGACACCACTAATGGCTGGTTGCCTGGGTTCTTCTTCACGGCTTTTTGCCTCATTGGAAAATCTTTGATTTTGTGGCTTTGTATGTCATAGTGTATGTAGGCATTGGGTAAATTTTTGAATACTACTTCTTAATCCAACGGTTCCACTTCCCTAATTCTGATGCTAATTTTGGAGGAGAGTGCTTTGTTTAGATCAACTTTGACACAAACCTCAGGGTTCCACCTCATGTTGAGGGAATAAAAGGATCCTTCATAGAAAGGCCCACCAATGTCCTCTCTAGAGGCCATGGGGCACCCAATGGGAGCAACAAATTCTTTGATGAATCTGTATAAGTAGGGGAGGTTTAAGAGCTCCACTCAAAGTGGGTAACACAATGGCTTGGACTTGTTGGGTACGAAATTTGGGAACCATTTAAGAAGGCATCAGGTTGTGTGCAATACCTGCCATGTGTCGAGATCTTGCAAGGCCATGTCGTCATTTTCAAACACCAACAAACCATAGTTGGCTGACAAAAATTGGCACTTATTCCCCATAAGACCCTAGGGGAACCATTCTTTATAGAACCATTGTCTAAGGGATTCTAGACATGTCTTGGGACCAAAAATTCCACCAATGAGGCATGTTTCCTTGAGCTCCTCTTGTTTCTTGAAAATTTCGTCTCTCAAGAGCATGAGCATCATGGGTTCAAACACAAAAAGCATGAAAGAGTTGCCAATTCCTTTTTCTTCTATGCTCGGAACAAGATTATTGACGACAACGGAGGACGCAAGACCCTCCATCCCACAGAGGCGAAGGGAAGGGCATGACCAAGAGAAAGGGAGCAAGAGAGGGAGGACCAAGAGAAAGGGAGCAAGGTCGAAACCTACAACCCGCCAACACACTAGCACACTGACACCCAAGTGGCTCCCAACCCAAACAAGAGGAAAATTGACCCTAACCCAAACAACCACTGCAAAACAAAAAGGGAAGAGGCTTCCAAAGCCCCCTACCTTGCTCCACAACCAACCCTAGTGACTAGACCCTAGTTCTCACACAAAAATCCAAACACCAAAAGGTCCACATGGACTCACTTCCAAGAAATTAGACAAAGACCAAAACCCTATCACAAGAACAAGTGTTTAAGAACAAACAAAGGATTGACGGCCCAAGCGTAATACACTCACAACTCCCAACAACACCCATCTCAAGTCCTCGGATGAGATGAGATCCCAAGGAAGAAGACCAAAAGTGAGAGTGCTTGAAGCAGTTGAAGGTCCAAAGGGGGCACCAAAACAATAGCTCTAGGCTAAATAAGAATACCAGCTCGTAAAGCACTAAGACCCGATTACGCAAAACAAATCACTATTCCACCCCTCGACTACTCTCATATGAGGCCCTCATAGCACAAAAAACCTAAGCATGATGGTGCTAGCACCAAAACGACCATCAACTTCATAGAGCCCTTAAGTAATGGCTCAAGCACCAAGGATCAATTGCTCTAATCTATAATTCCACACACCATTGACCAATTGCTCAAACCAAACCACCCAATGTCATTCATCCCAAATTTCTCTATTATGATGGGTCGAAAAGTGCACCGAATGCTCTATTCAAACTCTGAATACTCCAACACCATAGCTTGATTGCTCTAACCACGGATCTCCACTTGCTCTAGCACCACAATTTGATTTCTCTAGGAAAATCATCGAAAGCCACCAACCACCACCTATTACAAAATGCAGGTAGTGTACTCGATGACTCGAATTGATAGCCCTATCTCAAAATGATGGCTACAACCCCAGGAACCCCAAACAAAACACCACTCAACTCTAGAGAACCGCTTCCTCTTGCCTGAATCCCCCCAGGCAGTGCTAGTGGACGGCTAGACAAGACATCATAGCTTGACGACCACAACATTGCTTACCCCATCATTGCTGTGAACATCCTCAACACCTCATTAATGATCTGCTAGCTCTATCTCCAACACTTTGTCAACCTCTTGCTCTCCACCATCGCTCTGTTAACTCTCAGATAGATTATCTTTTTTCATAGTAGGAAAACTTGATGTATTAGCAAAAATTTCTAGTAGGAAACTAATTAATAATCACAAATTCCCTGAGTGGGACTAGATGATGCAAATCTTGACTATAACCTTTGCTACTCGAAGGGAATGCAACTAAATGTGGTGAGTTGTGGAATGGTAGTTAGCACTTTCCTCCTCTCTTTCATCATCTATTTACTTTTGGAGGTTGAGCGATAAGGACTTGCAAAAGATGGAGATTCTATGGAAATTCCTTTGGATGGGAGATCCAAAGAAGAGGGGAGTGTTGCAGATCAAATGGTCTACATGCTCCAACCTAGAGGATATGTGATGGACTATGTAGTTTGAAGATACAACATAGGCTTGTTTTGATCCATAAATCCACATAACTAAGCAATATATTTGTGTTGTTTCCATTAGCAAATAGGAGATCAAAATTACATGGTGTAAGTAGGAAACTAATTATTACTCATAAACTTCCTCCTTTTCTTTTCTTCTTTCCTACCCCTTTTCTTTTCTTCATTCCCTTTTCTTTTCTTCATTCCCTTTTGGTGTAGATCGGATAAGGTTATCTGCCTACCCCTTTTCTTTTCTTCATTCCCACTATGGTCTCAATTTTTTGGTTGATAATCAACTACGATTGGGTTGTATTTGAGGTCTTTCTCTCCCACACAGTCAAGATCAGATGGTGCTAAGACTATTCACTGATGAAACCAATGTTTTTTAATAGAATGATTATGTTTGTGTATCAAGATTTTGGCACTGCATCGGCATTTTCTATGGAGCCTCTGAATCTAGAATAAATCACTCTAAAATCATCTATTGTCCCTTGGGAATCCTCCCCAACTGCTTCTTAATCATGGGTGGAAGGAGCTCCCATGTGGTCAAATTTTCTACACGATGGGCATCTCGGTGGGTTTTGAAGTCTCTTTGGGGAAACATTGGAATTTCTCTTTGTTTGGTGTGATGTTAGAGGGCTCAGTGCTCCTATGCTCTTTATGAAAAGGATGGAATAAAATGAAACCCTTCTCCACCATAAGTAGCGATTGGAAGTAGGTTGTGGGCATCAAACAACATGATTCCATTTGGTTCTCGATTGTTGGTATCAAGAGTGTCAAGTCAGAGCACCTCCAAAGAGAAAAAAGGCTTTGAAATAAAGGTTTTTGAAAGTGGGTTATCTTATTTGCTTGAGGTAAAGCCTTCTTGATTTTCCTCCTTACCCATGGCATAAACTCCCAAAGTTCTATCATCACCAATATCGTCAACTTGGCTTAGGCCTCCTGGATAGTACAAAATGTTGACTTCCTTCTCAAGCTTGTTATTCTCATTGGTCACTAAATTCTTGTCCGAGCACAAGGGCCCTGCATCCAATGCTTATGGGAGCATTTCCACCTCTTGATCTCAACATATCTGTGAGAAGAGGGCATTGAGTGGTGAATCTCTTCATACTTTTCCATTATCGATAAGGATCTCTTTGAGATATGCTCCCTATCTTTTAGGATCATGGTCTGATCACCAACTCTGACGATCTAATGAACCATTTCTCTAGATCTGCCTTGAATACCTTTGTAGGCTCTCATTCTCAATTGGCAGTCCATTATTATGTGGCTAAAGCATATGTTTGGTAAGTCCTTAAAAATCACTACTTGATCCATGAGGTTCTCTTCCCCAATATCAATGTTAATCGAGGAAGGGATCTCTTTTTGTTGAGTCAAATCTACACACATATCTAGGAATGCCATCCAACATTAAATGAATAGAAAAAACCCTCGTAAATAGACCTCCCTACAACCTCCTTGGCCGAGCGGGCGATCGATCGAAGCCACAATTTCCTTGAGAAATCCATACAAGAAGAAGGGAAGGTTGGGGAGCTCAATGCAAAGGGTATACTTGTGCGGTTTAGCCTTATTCGATGTAAACTCCAAGAACCACTTGAACAAGCACAAGGTAGTCCACAAGACATGTGAAGTGCCAACTTGAAAGATTGGAATGCCATTTCTCCATTCTCAAAAAAAAGAAGGATGATGTCTGTTGCTAAGAATGGGCACTTAACAACCATCATCCCGCATAGAAAACACTCCCTACAAAGCCAAGGTTTGAGTCTCCAACAGAAGCCATGGACCAAAGAGTTTGACAATTAGATATCTTTTTTAGCTCTTCCTACTTCTTTGACACTTCCACCTTCACAAAGGTACCCACCAAGGGTTTAAGACCAAAAAGAGGTAGAGAATCATCGATGCCCTTTGCGACTTCTTGAGCAACAAAATTGCTAATAATTAGGGAAGGGGCACCATTCACATCCAACCCTACTGCCAAAGGACAAGAAAGAAAAGTAATCAACAAGCAATGGAGAGCAATCACGCTCTCAAAGTGCAGAGAGAAAAAGTCGGTCCTTGCTGAATAGAAGCACTCCACAATGAAGCTCGCGAGCAATAGGAGAGATGCTCACAAACTTCACCTCCAACAAACTTTCCCCTTTTTTGTAGCCCTTTCCTTTTCTTACCCTGAGAGAGATTCTTGATTACATTGCTTGATTTGCAAAGAACTCTATGATGTTAGCTGACCAATGAGATGTTGACATCTCCCCTTGCGATATGGAGTCGAACCAACACTAACAATGGTAGTTGCAATGCAAACAAAGCTACAATTGTCTTTCCTATTTTTCTTTTACACAAGAAAGTTAATGAGAGTTACACGAGGTCTAAGAGCTTTCCTTCTCCTTCGTGAGGAACCCACTTGTGTTTCAGCTTGTTGTTGGCAAAATAAAAATAGTATGTTGATTGAAGGGGGGAGACTTTTTACAATTACGAGTTATTCTACCTACGCTGAGTAAGGATTGTTCGAGATTTCCACGTCCCATAAGGGAATTGGTTCGTCTTTAGCCTCTTGAGGAGGAGGTCCAAGGTTCAACCTCGAACTGGATGTTGGCTTTAAACAACGACAATCATCAACTAAAGATTTGCCCAAACGTCGAGCCTTCTACAATGTCTCACTCATTGTAAATCCTCACGCTATACCATAATGCAAACTGCTATCTAAGAAAGGATGTTATGTGCCTTTGGCGCATTATAAATTTTTGCTCACATTAATCTTGAATAAATGTTGAGGTCGTCCCAACCTACATAGCCTAGTGACTGATGCACATGTATCGAACTTCCATTTCATCGCTAATTTGTGAACACGTTCTTGGCATACACAAAATCTCTAGATAAGGGTTGAGCACGACTCATAGGGGTAGCACATGGATATGTTGTCGCATGGCCGGAGATCACTTTTTGGGTTACTCGAAAAGTGTTCCAAGAGCACATGGATGTCGGGTGGCTAAATTTCGAGTCTCCGAACTTTGGGTCATCGGATTTAGATGCACATGAGAGTTCAATGACCGAATTTGGGCCGGCCAAAGAAATAAACTTTAAACCATTGATTTTAGGTGCACATGATAAAAAAATCCCTTTTTTTAAGGATCGATAAGTGTTGACAATGTGCAATAAAATTGTCCACATGTACAATGATGAAATGATGAGAATTGTTTGATAGATCATATTGAATGCAATATTTGTTTATTCAATTGTGAGGATCAGTTATCACTTGCTCTAATAATATATGAAAACTTAGTAATATTTGATATGGTTTTAACAAACATTTGAAAAAACAATGTTATGAAATCCCACAAATAATCCTTTGCATTTGATATGATTTTAATAAACATTTGATACAATGAAATCCCACAAATAATCCTTTCCGTAGGATTGCACTTGCACCATCTTCAGTTTTGTGGGCTTTTTATATTCTGTGCCATCAAATAAAGAAAATATTAAAATACTTTGCCTTTTTTGTATTCTACATCATCAAATAAAGAAAATATTAAAATACTTTGGCTGAACTTCAAGTCACCCGAATGGGCTGGTGCTCAAGGGCACCAATCTGTTGGCCTCATTCCCAGGTCACCTAAAAAGTGAAAAGTGTACCCCAAAGGCGGCCAAATCCTTTCATGTGCGAGGCCTATCATACCTTACCACTGTTGCGAAACACCATAAACAATTGGTGAATCCTCGTTTCCCATTTCCAGATTTGTTTTCCATTTCTCGGCATGTAGGAAACTCCCCTTGATGAATAAAATTAACATGGTAGAGAAAAGACACTCGTTCTATCTAAATACAGAAATCTTAACCGCATCATATAGTTCGAGAAAATGGAACTGAATCTCACAATGACCATTCTCAAAAGCTCCATCTTATTTTGTAATCGTGTTATTATGTACCATTTGATAACAATAATGCCACACTATGAAGTCAACTTACATCCTCAGAAGAAGAGCCTGAAATGTATGATATAAGTTTCACTTTGAACTTCTCGACCTTATGGATTTGAGATTGTGGAGTAGACATGAGGAAATAATAATGTCCAAGCCTACGTAGCCTAGTGGTTTGACACCTTGAGTCTCTGGGAGGAAGTCATGAGTTCAAGTCTTGGCTGGACATAGCTTGAATTCCTCAAGGATGGGTGCCTCTACCTTATGAGGTTGGGTGTGTGAGTGTGCTTCCAATTAATAATGTCCTATTATCCTTTTCATCATAAAAATAGCACATGACGTCAAATATGGCATACAATTTATGAAAATCAGATGTTTCCATAGAGAATTTTACTGAGTAATCCCATGATGAACCTTCATATTATTGAACCTACTCATGACACTTCCTCCACTGAAACATCACTGTTTCTTGCCACTTCTATCAAGTTGACGTTTCCTATGTGGAAATGTTTCATGCAACTCTGCCTTACCATTTCGATATGCGAGGTTTTTTGTAATTCAGGGTAACAAACTCAAAAGTGATCCTCCACGAAGGCCATGACATGCTCACAGGCTCATAAGTCTGATTTTTAGCTCCCTAACTCTCTTGTATTCTCATTTTCTTTGATATAATTTGAACTCGTTTTGCCGGGGGGAAAAACATTCACACACGCACGCACGCATCTGCTTTCCCTCTTGCTACTTACATGCCTTCAGAAGTTATCCTTTTCCCATCTCATTTACCTTTTCCAAAACTTCTGGGACAAATATAAGTCATATTAAAACTGTTCAAATCAAGTTCTAAAACATTTGTTGTTCAAAAAAAGTATTAAAAAAAAAACACATGCGACTGACTTCCAGTTGTATGGATCACCCAAGAGGAATCCCCATCGTAATGCGTTTGTCAATTGTAGCCATTGAGGATCATATACTCTCAATTCTTGACCAAAATTCAAGCAATTGCATTAGTATCAAACAGTGGATGTCATTTATGAAAGATCGCATCAACACTTGTACAGCGCTAGTTCATGGGCAAAATTCATTAGCAACTTGTGTTAAGACACTGTATGAACAATTCTCTAAACATGTGCGTATAATGACTCTCATAGAACCACTTTTGCCTCTTATCAGAAGTCCATTTACCCACACTTGCAGTTTTGTAAGGAACAACTAGCACACCCATGGAAAATTTTAAAGAAATTACACAACAAAAACAATGGTAGTTCAGTCTGAGCTCTTATTTGAGCAGTTCAATCGGGGTTCTCCTGTTGGGGATAGATGCTGAGGTAAAATCATTGGAGCGACTGCAGAAATACCAACTGCTATTACACCCAGAAAAGCAATCCACCAAGCTTGCAGAGGGATTCCAAATTTCACCTCTTCACACACTGCTAACAAAAGGGCTAAGAATAGTGAGAGAAAAACTGGAAGAGAAGGTTAAACCTGCTATGTTTACTTAAGAGATTTGCCATCTTTTTCAGATTTGTGGTAAAAAGGCTTGATCAATGATTTCTGGATCAGCTACTCTAAGCTGCACTCGCTAAGTTAAATAATAAACATTACCCTGAACTTTTCATGGAATCACACTCATGGAGCCAGTTGGATTTATGACACTTGATCTACCATGATAAAGGCTGAACACATCAAGCACTACCAAACATCAAATTTATGTGCAATTGAACGCTGAAAAGGATGCATATTTCTATCAAAGCATGCTTACATATATTGAAAATTGCCAATTCGTGATCTTTTGTATGAGGCAAGGCAACAACTCCAGCAGGCTCTACAGCAACCATCACATGAGCCAGCAACAAACCATAAAGCTGTCTCAAGGAGAAACCAAAAAGTAGATTAGACAAAATTGGAAATATGGTTACTTTTGGAGAAACTGTCAGCAGAGTGAAGTATTACCTCAGCATCCTTGCTTGCATCTGCTCTGAACATCAATTTCTCTGTATTTAACAATCTTCTCCCACTACGCACTGCTTGAAGAGGGCTCGCTCTTAGCAGCTTGACAGTGAAGCTAGCTGGAATCTAATGACATAAGAAGTAGACATGGTTTTGATTACTAATATGTTAAAGCACTCCACATACATTTTCAGCATGTTGATTACCTAATGAACCCAGACGAGGTTTTAATCCATCTATTAAGGAATATTAAGGTCAAACATCCCATGCACTCGACAAAGCAGTAATGACTCAGGGCAACCAAAGCACGTAGATTGTGTGGCCCATGGCACAAGTCCATCAAAAGCTCACGGCTCATTATAATAACATAGATCATGTGTCATTTCAATGTTAAGAAGACATTGATCTACAAAGGCATCCACCTGCACATGAATGATCAGCTCATCTAACTACACTACTAAACTCCAGCAAAACTTCCACCGCTCAAGGTGTCCTAAGTTCTAAAACGGAGTCGAACAGCATATGTTCTGTTTCACGTAAGTTATACTGAGTCCACCCACTAGTGGCGGCCCACTAACACCCCTGGTAGAGTGCATCCACACCATGTTGAGAACAAGGACCAAACCATGGTCTCATAATAAAAATTTAGAAAAAAAAAAGAAAGTAAAACGGAATGCAATGAACTGCATGAATGCCCTAGCAATCAAACAAAAATAATGTGGAAATGATGTCATAAACCCGAGCATACCAAGTGGATGCTCTACTGCCCATACAGCCATTTAGAAAGTGAATTCCTCAATCTCATGACCAATACACTCCAGTAACACCTGACGATTCTAATCCTCATCAAAAGGTAAATATCATCAATGACTCAACAGAAGGAACAAGTGCTCTATCACATGGCAGACCACTTCAGCAATCATACAAGAAAAAGAATTAAATTTCCTCTTACTTGGCAGTCTCCAACTATGATCATAGGGGAACCTCTATCTCCTAGCTTATGGCTAACACTCTCAAGTACCATGATCCATCCACCATACAGCGAAATAGAAAAATGTATGGAGGTTCCACTTCATGTGGCAACATGGCATTGTCAAGAATAGTCCTGGTGCTAGTGACCCATCATGTGAAAGTCCTCTGCATACTTATTACCTAGTACCTATGGATCCGGAGGCTAGTGCTCTATACCACCTTATCTATCATTCAATCAATCTCTCAACTCATGTCTAGATCACGTATAGTGATCTAGAAGCGAGGAACCAATGAATGCCACACATGGGTGCAACAACTACATGCATCAACAAGGACCTACTCTGCCAACCTATGATAAGATCTTATACCATGAGACCATATGGGTCAATCATAGGCCTAAATGAGAGTCAAGATCGTGAAAGATATCCCTCAATCCAAGAGACACACAACAACCATACAACATCCAATCAAACCAATAGGTAGATGCCTCTCTCTATCTCCACATCCCGTAGCAAGTCTAGCTTCATGCAAGCACACGGTGTATATAGAGAAAAGAAGGAGATACAAAGGAGGCCATGCCTTGCCCAAGGGAAGGAGGCAAGGAAACCAAGGAAAACACTGGGATAAACTAAGAAGCTTTATGATGACTTCATCTCTTTCATGCGGGAGCCCAATTAGTTGTCTACTGCTCTCCTCCCAACCATAAATAACCCTCTCCATCATGCACTTCAGAACCCTCTATAAGACATGCATCTCTCATATGGCCGCTCTAAGAGGATGGCATAGCCTCAAGTCTTCATGTTAGGACCTTGGCTCACCTTAGCTTGAAACTTGACACATTAGGATCCTTGACCTATGTAGACAAACTAATAATGGTAGGCCATCAAGGCCTAAATAAATATGAGTGTAACACTCTCCACCCCTTCTAAATATCATTGTTCTCAATGATAATGGAGAACTAACGCCCTCTCTCTCTCTCTCTCTCTCTCTCTCTCTCTCTCTCTCTCTCTCTCTCTCTCTCTCTCTCTCTCTCTCTCTCTCTCTCTCTCTCTCTCTCTCTCTCTCTCTCTCTCTCTCTCTCTCTCTCTCTCTCTCTCTCTCTCTCTCTGGCTGTCGGCTCATCTGCTCTACGGCGCTAGGGTTTCCCCTGTCGGCTCTCTGCCCGCTCTGCGGCGCTAGGGTTTCCCCTGTGCTTCGGTTTGCAGCCTCCCGCGCCTGTCGGTTCATCTGCAGCAGCGCCCGTCGGCCTCCTTCTGTATCTACCTCGCGCGTCCGTCCACCCCCCTTAGCGGCACCTTCGGCACTCCTCCACAGCAGCCTCCAGCGCTCGTCGCCGTCGCCTCGCGCTAGGGTTTCCCCTATTGACAGTAGATCTGCACCCACCGCCACCCGTGCCCCACCTCCCTCCTTTGCCTCGAGCCACGCCCCCAACATCACTCCAAAACAGCGTCGTTATGGCCCCCGTCACACCCTTCCTGCTTTCTGCCCACCCTCGACCTCCAATCTTAACATTAACCGAAACCCTAAACTCTCTATAAACCCTAACCCTAAGTAGAACCTAAAAACCTAAAAACTAAAACCTAAAATCCAAACCGTCTCTATTGCCTAATTTTCTTAAGGTTTTTCAAAGTTTCAAAGTGTCTATGAGATGGCTCCCATGGACAGGAGGGAAGTGGACGAGCTTATCGCTAAAGCTCTCAAAGAGGCCAAAAAAGAAGCAGATTGCAACCTGAACATGGAAATACGAAAAATGATGGAAAAGTTCAAAGAACTCGAAGAACAAGTCATGGATAAAGTCAAAGGACTCGAAGAACAAGTAAAGATTCTCACAGAAGAACGCGACAACTGGAGGACAGCCTATGAGCACCTAAAAGAAGAGGGAGAGATCTCCAATGTGGAGACACTCAAAGAAGAAATAAAGAAAGAAATCAAAACGGAGGTAGAATCCACTCGAGAGTCATGGGTGGAAGTAGTACACAAAAGGGTTAAGAAAGAAGTTAGAGATGACGTACAGAAAGAAGAACTCACACGAGTCCAAGATACACTTGAGGAGGAGGCTTCGACACACTCGAAGACTTCACATTCGGATTACAGGCCTACCTGAGGGAGCATCACCAGAGGCAGATACAATTGACATTTGCAGTCGACTTGGATACGAGGGCATGCCATTCACAGGTGCATGGAGGGTTGGGAGGGATACATCGCGTTTGCACGCACTCATCCTTAAGATGAGCTCCGAGGAGGCACGGTCAGCGTTCTTTAGACGTCGATCAGTATTACGTGGACTACCAAGCGGCGCCCTCTGCATGGACGAGGACCTCACGAGGATGCAGGTGGCACATCGACGCGCTTGCATGCCACAGATACTCCAGGCATGCCGAGAGGGGAGAAAGGCCTTTTACCGGGATGGTAAGGTCTTCATAGATAGACGCCCTATCAAATAGGGCCACGCCGCCTATGAGACATCACTACACCAGGAGACACCACTCAGAGGAGCAGTGTGGAACTGCAACAGGGCACTCTGGACGCGACCAGACAGACTCGAGGAGATCCTGGCATCACATGACTTTGTGTGCATCACAGAGACACACGAGAGCCCAGATAGAGGTCTACCACGCATTGCAGGTTTTCATTGGGAAACTGCATTCAGGACCACGACGAGGCAGGGTACAGCGCGAGGATCGGGAGGAGTGGCCATCATATTTCGACAAGAGATACAGAGCCGGATCCATATTATAGGTAGAGATGAGGAGGCACGATACATGTGGGTTCGCATGGAGATAGCACAGGGGGTTTGGATTTACATTGCTATATGCTACTTTCCACCAGGCGGATCTCGATATGCAGGACAGGATCTTGGGGTACCGACCCGAGACAGAGACTCACCATACACAGCGCTTTCAAAGGAGATACTACATTACAGCACACTAGGTGAAGTCTTCCTTATGGGAGACTTCAATGGCCGCACTCAGTCACATCAGTGCGAGGCATATGACATGGATCACCCACACCTCATGAGGGCTAGAGATCCGGATGAGATTAGCACCAGCAGAGTATCAGCAGATATGGGTAAGGACACCACCGGCTATGGAAGACATCTACTCGAGCTAGGCAGCCGACATCATCTCATTATATATGACGGGATGAATCGTTGGCAAGGTTCCGGCGGATTTACTTGCTTCCCTCATGGGGGAGGTGAGAGCACAGTCGACTACATTTTGGGTACCATCTTGGGGGCCTCACTCATCCCCTCACTTAGTATTGGACGACGTCCACTTGGTGCTGACCATACATTTATCACACTCACACTCATCTCCGATTGCATTAGACCCTCCCCCACCCACTGAGACACATACCACGATACACTTCACACACGAGCTCTCACACGTTTATGCACACCATTTACACACCCGCCTACTCTCTCTCGATCCACTCTCACCTTTGGACACACTTACATCACAGATCACCACCATCCTACAGGACTCAGCTCTCTACAGCTTCCCACACCGCACACATATGCACCCTCCACGCACAAGATCCATGCCCCAGAACCGCTGGTATGATGCAGATTGTCGTGAGTTGCAGAAGCACCTACGGATTTTAGAGCATAGGGGAGATATTACACACACACAGGCACAGCGTCGCATGCAGAGCCTTACTCGCCGCAAACGGCGAGATTGGGAGGAGAGACAGTATTGGGATATTTACCATCTGCTCATGAGTCGAGACAGTGGAGTGGCATGGCGACATTTGAGAGAGAGGAGACAGCAGACACCTATCCGAGACCCGAGCACTTGGCATAGCTATGCACGGAGTCTATACGAGATCCCAGACCAGCCCCCCATTCCCAGACCGCAGAGCTCACGTCCTACTACCTCTGACTTCTTCACACCCACTATGGTGGGACGCGCTATTGCTCGGCTACAGCATGGCAGGGCCCATGACCATTTCGGTTTACAGGCAGAGCACCTCATCTATGGAGGCACGACTCTCGCACCGCTCATTGCCCACCTCTTCAACCGTGCATTGGTTGAAGGGTTCCCGGACTCATGGATTGAGCACACCATAGTGCCCATTCATAAGTCAGGCGATACTATGGATCCAGCTACATACCGGACGATCATGATTGGCCCTATATTGGCCAAGTTATATGGGGCAGCACTAGAGACAGAGTTGAGTACTCTCGCTGAGAGGAAGGGTATCAGGGCTCCAGGACAGGCAGGTTTCAGACGAGATTACTCTACTATTGACCACATCTTCACTCTGAGATGCCTTATTGACCAGGCAAGGGTGAGGAAGAGGAGATTATATTGTTGCTTTGTGGACTTCCGCAAAGCATTTGACACTCTTCCCAGGGACCGACTCTTCAGACGATTACTTGATATCGGAGCTCCGGAGGAGATGATATGGGGGATCTACGCTTTATACGAGAGAGTATCTGGTAGAGTCAGATGTCCAAGGGGCTTATCTGATCCACTTGCTAGCACTATCGGGGTGAAGCAAGGATGCCGTCTTTCACCCACCCTCTTTGGTCTCTACATTGATGAGATAGTGGACTTCATACATCAGCAGGGGGGAGATGGCATTGAGGTTCAGGGGTCCGCTGTCCATATTCTTTTATATGCTGATGATATTGTATTGGTTTCAGAGTCTGCAGAAGGTCTACAGCATCATCTACATGGCCTAGATGATTTTTGCAGACACAGAGGGTTATCTGTGAACCTCGGTAAAACCAAAGTCATGATCTTTCATACATCAGCACAGGTACGCAGACATAGTTTCTTCACAGCAGCAGGTGGACCGATCGAGGTGGTCGGATCATATGTTTACTTGGGAGTGACATTTACAGCAGCATCAGGGGTCTTCTCTATGTCTCAGGCAGCCCGTGACCGCACCACACGTGGGTACGCAGCACTGGCTTTGATGAAGAGACAGTGCCACCAGGCATACTTTCAGGAGCCCCGCACAAAGGGGTGGCTCTTTGACACTTTGGTTACGCCAGCACTCATGTATGGGGCAGCCATATGGGGGCCGGTATTAGCTACATCAGTATGGACAGCATTAGAGAGGCCACAGATCCTCATGATTGCCAGACTTATCCGCAGCAAGCCTTCAGTACCACATGATATCATTAGAGCAGAGCTCGCTGCACCACCGATGCTACTTGAGGCACTATTCCAGACAGTATGCTTATTACACAGACTTCAGAGCATGGATACAGAGCGCATTGCTTATCGTGCTTTCCAGGCATCACGTGATATGCAGTGTTGCATACGCAACGCGTTGCGAACGTTCGCAACTTTCGCAACGCAACTCCACGTTGCGTACGCGTTCGCAACGCGTTGCTAAAAAATCAAAAAATAAAGCCCTTCACAATAAGCCAAAAATGGTCAACAAGGAAGGTTATTTTATTCTTTAACCATTACAACATATGAACAAAAAAGTTGATGAGCTGAATAATCATACAAGAAAGGCCAATGCTTCAACGAGGGGAAAAAGAAGGGAGGGAGACAAATAGAGTATAAAATGTTCCACTTACCATATGATCATCCCAACATCATGTAGCAAATAACATCATGTGGCATATAACATCATGCATATGCATATATATGTATCTACTTATGTGTATGTATGTACTATATATGTTCTGTATGTATGTATATTTTTGTTTTTATATGTTCATAAAAAAATTTGTTTATTCACATAGTTATGTATGTATGTATCTGTGTATGCATGTATATATGTATGATGTAATTCCTATAATCTATTACTCTATGTTTATTGAAAAACATGTGTATTTACTTATGTATGTATCTAATATATATGTTTGTATGTTTGTAGTATGTACGTAGTACCTACTATGTACATAATATGTATGCATGTATGTATGCATCTATATGTGATGTACATATGTAATATGTATATACTATGTAGATATGTACATAAAAATGTATGTATTGCATATGCATGTAGTATATATTTACTATTTTGTATATGATATAATGTAATCTATGCATGTATGTATGTATGCACTATTTATATATGTATGTATGTATGTACATGACAAGAAAAATTGATGACCTATATATTTGATATGTACATTGTATAAATGTGAACATGTCTTGTTTTCATGCCTTCTTTATGATACTTACGCATTTATAGGAGGATTTTATACCTAGGATATCTAGAAATTAAAAAAATATATTAAATAAAAACTGAAGTGTATGCAACTTTATCGCAACTTGGAGTTCGCAACTTCAAGCCGTTGCTAACGCGTTAGCAACCCGTTGCCTACGACGTTGCCATCCCGTTGCTAACCACTATGGTGATATGGCATTAGCTGGTGACACCTCCTCATGGTATGCACAGACACGAGACTGGCTGGCCCACCATGGCTTTGACATAGACAGGCTACCACCACTACAGTTCGACTCACATGCACCCACCTACTCGCTCTCTCATCAAGAGAGGAATAGGGTCATTCGTCAGGAGATATGGCATACATACATACAGAGGACATGGGTGAGCCCTAGGGATACATTGCCACCGAAAATGCTCTATTACCGCGAGCATTTTCTACATATATCGGACACAGGCTTCATCGAGATTCCGAGATACATGCAGACATACCTTCCCCACCACCTCCGAATCGTCATTGGGCAGCTCCGGGTCTCATCACATCAGCTCGAGATTGAGAGGGGTCGGTCCAGGGGAGTCCCCCGTGAGGAGAGGTGGTGCCCAATATGCCAGACAGAGGTAGAGAGTGAGGACCATTTTGTTATCAGATGCGGAGCATACTTAGACCTACGAGCACAGTTCCAGCTAGAGGAGTCACTCCAGCTCTGCATGACTATAGGAGACCAGCGACGCTTGGGGTGCTTCCTCATAGCAGCATACGAGAGGCGAAAGCGGTCACTACAGCCCACACATCAGCCACGGGGGAGTATCCAGCAGACCATTACACAGTTCTTTCAGTGAGCTGAGCTACATCGGAGAGGGCCTTCTATTGGGCTCACGCTCCACCACGCAGAAGCACAGAGAGCACGACGCCGACCACGCATGGTAGGATATCGTCGACCGCGACTATATCAGGAGGATATCTCACGCATCAGGACAGCCTACGACCACATGATGGAGCATAGGCGTACTACCACCCCCTGGGTTGTCTTCCTTCAGGAGGCACTCAGACCACCACCGATGTGCCACATACTACACCCACCTCCCCCCATCACCAGTAGCTAGGGTTTTTCACTCACTCATATTATGGACCCCCATGTATTAGGTGGCCACTATCTGCTGAGTCAGAGCCACGTCTCCCCAAGCTTTCACCAGCCCTAGATAGGTTTGTGTTTAGTTCATTTCATTTTCTACACATGGTTACTACACATGTACATGGTTTTTGTCTCATAGGCCAAGTTTGGCCTCCAGAAGACGTTAATATGACTTTCTTTCTTTCTTCTTCTTCTTCTTCTTCTTCTCTCTCTCTCTCTCTCTCTCTCTCTCTCTCTCTCTCTCTCTCTCTCTCTCTCTCTCTCTCTCTCTCTCTCTCTCTCTCTCTCTCTCTCTCTCTCTCTCTCTCTCTCTCTCTCTCTCTCTCTCTCTCTCTCTCTCTCTCTCTCTCTCTCTCTCTCTCTCTCCCCCCCCCCCCCCGTGTGTACAGCTCACAGAGAGTAATTTCAACATATATAAGAGGAATTTGACAAGGAAAAAATGTATTGTTGCAAGCTTACTCCAATAGATATCCCACATATGTACCTTCATCCCTCTCTACATGTTTGTGCAAATGACAAAACATAAGACATTCCATGTCTGTGTTCCTAGTGAATCATCCTTTCAAACTTGACACTCTTTGAATGCATGCATGAGCTCTTCATCTTACATCTCTATCTTCTTACCCAAAATTCTATCCCTTAAGCTCTCGTACCAAATGTCAGATCCCAATTAGCTCTCCTTTCTCCCCACCATAAATAGCCCTTGCCCTCAAGCACTCCAAAACCCTATATACGACTCCATACTTGTAACCTCTCATATGGCCACTCTAAGAGTATGGCATACCCTCAAGTTCTCATGCTAGCACTTTGACCTATGCAAAAATACTAATGATAGCCCATCAAGACCTAAATATACTCTATCAGCCACTAGCTCTAAAGTATTGATCTCTTCAACAAAGGCTTGAGACTATGGCATGCATAGACCTTACCAAAGCTCTCCTAAGCTATATAGCTACAGTTAGAACATGGAAAGCACAACACTCACCAAAAGGTCTCATTAAAATTACACAGATCGGAAATCATACCCATTGAGTATGAAAAGTGCCTAAAATAAGTGCTCCTTAATACAGCCCCTTGAAACCTTGAAGAACACATTTAACGAGCCAACATACATCCCCAATCAGACTTGTAGAGCACGTAATTACACCTAAAATAAGCACTCCTTTACTTTTGTCCTACTCCATAAAGCTTTAGTAGGATCTAATAAGTTCTCTGCATACCTCCCTTGGGTCTTCCTCATACCATAGCCCAAGCTTGAAACCTAGGCCATTCACTCCATTGACCATAAGATGCACTCATACTCCCATGATGGACTAAAGATCTAGATAGCATATACCTCTACAATAGCCTTGTATTTCCACGAGTTCACATTAACATCCTCGCATCGAGGAAATGTGACAAGTGCCTCTAATCCCTCTGCATAGTTACCAACATGGCTAAAATGTAAAGTTATATATATATATATATATATATATATATATATATATATATATATATATATATATATATATATATATATATATATATATATATATATATATATATATATATATATATATATATATATATATACATACATACATACATACATACATACATATTACATACATACATACATACATACATACATACATACATACACACACACATACATACATACATACATGCATACATGATGAATGTTTTTTTGCTTCCTGATTTTTTTCTTCTTTTTTCCTTCTTTTTTCCTCGTTCTTTCAACTTTTCAACTGTTGATTTCAGAAATTCCAGGAAACTTCCTCAAACCAGTAGAATATTTATAAATTAGAAAAACTCTAGAACCAAATGTTATGGATGACTAAAGTATGGGTGCCAATAGGATAGTTTCTGTAGCATTGCATCAACAGGCACCTCAGTTGAGTTCTGTATTGCATTGAAGATGTAAAGAAGATTTGCCTATCATGGGAACTAGCCGCTAGCACTAATGACAAGGAAAACACAGAAACATAGTAGATAAACACGTAACTTACTGCTAGAACAAACGCCAACCATCTAGAAGAGACACACTGTGTGTGTTCATAATGCCATCAACTATCTAATCCTCAAGGCTCAAGGTGCTTAATGTGCAAGGCTCATCACATATTTAACCTAGCAAGGTTATCATGAACCAATTTTCACCACTAAGGGATACATACCGAAGCTGGATAAGATATCTTCACTTCATATGCTTTGGGTAGCTCCAAACCATCTAAAACATAGACACATTGTCCCCCTTGCAAAGGAAGCTTCTCTGCTATTAGCTCTTGGCCTACTTGAAGCTTTCTAACATCAGATCTGCACATAAATACCGAGTAGCTTGTTGAGGATCCCTATAAGCGTTGATATATTGGACAAGTTGTATTAAATCTAAGAATAGTACAAACATGGATGGGAGCATATCAAAAGTTGTAAAATCAGCCGCTGTAACAAGCACTATCTGCAGCAAGTTCAACAACCAAAACGATACTACAACCATGGTTCTTGTTTAAAAGTCCTTATTCTGCACATACATAAAAAAAGGCAATGGTTCAAAAGAATCCACAGTACTAGAGGATAGGTTCAAGATCATTTCTGCGATGAATATGTGTCAGACTTTCAATTTAAAAAAATCACCAGAACTTAAAATATTTAAGTGCTAAAAATAAAATTTTAATTTTAACTGACTATTTAAACGTTTGAGAAACAGATTCTTTGTGGTTGCAGATAGCAAGGTGCCAAAAGCCCCAAATTATGATTTTTCGTGTTCATAGCTTATTGTCTGGTAGGGAATGAGGTACAAGACAGACAAGTAAAAATCTTTGATATCACCCTTTACTTCATCCAGGCCGAAACCAACAATTTACAGCAAACTGTCATTCTGTTTCGGGCCTTCAAGTATTGGTTAGTTGTTTATCGCCAAGAAAATGGTTTGCTTCAAATACATTTTCATGATGTGATCGCTACAAAGTGCACGGTTCTGAGAAGAAAAGGGATAGCCTTTTGTTCCTTGGTTGTATACAAAGAGGTTGGAAATTTTCAGAGCTGGAAAACATGTGGTTTGGAAGACTAGGGCAAAGGAGAGAATGGCCAAAATAATCACTTACTGAATGATTTTCCTTCAAACAACCCGATCATTTCAAAGAATTACCCATGGCATTTCAATGTGTCGAAAAGCCATCCAAAGTCAACAGTTTTAAATTCAAGCCCCTAGCATTCCATGGAGGAGTCTATCAGTAAGTAAAGTAAGCATCTTTTGAGAACATTTATTTTTATGTGCATTCACAACTTGCGAGCAATCATAGGGAGAAATACAAAGGCAGCTTAAAAAGATCTCACTACATAAATGGAGAAGAAGAACTAGTAATGTGTTAGACTTTAGTTAGCATGGCATGCATGATGCAAGGGAGAGGGTTAACGCAT
>CM035417.1:151346192-151386192 GCA_020310875.1 Ceratopteris richardii | reverse complement strand
CCTAATTCTGAAATTAGGGTTCAGAAACCCTAAAAACAGAAAATAGGATTAACTTACAAATATGGCTGCCACAAACTTGTAGAAGACTCCTTGCTCCAAGAGAGTAGCCTCTCCTTCACATCTCCTTAGCCTCCAAAGCTTCAGAACTCCAAAATTGACACTATATGAGCATCAACTCTTGCTTCAATTGTGCAAACGTGTGCCCAAGGTCTCTCTTATATAGTATTGTAGTCTCCAAATAAAGCAAATCATAATTTTTGCGAAAAAATCTGTTCGCTAGCTGAAAAGCAGTTCATCGCGATTTTTTTAAAAGAAACGTTAAAAATTGCTTTTCGCAATTTTTAAAAGTTGCTTTATTATTTTGATTGCCCAAGTTTTATGCTTTTGCCATCTTTTAACTCATGACCTAGCTTTTTGAGTTTTGTACTTTTAGAACCTCAGAAATATGCTTCCACCATTTTTGGGCCAAGCTACAAATTTCATGAACATAGGAAAGACTTCTGACTTCAACTTAAGACCATAGATCCATGAATATCTTGTAAAATCATCAACAAATAAAACAAAATACCTAAAACCCTGAATAGAGTCTGCTCTCATAGGTCCATTCACATCTGAATGTACTATCTGCAATTTTCTGGTAGCTATAATATGACCATGCTTCTTGAAAGGAATTTATGCATCTTACCTTCAAGACATCCTTCACATATGAATCATCTGGTAGCTCGAATGAGGGTAAACTCTCAACCATACCTCTATCTTTGATACTCTTGAGAGCTCCAGAACTAATATGTCCAGATCTTTCATGCCATAACTTCATATCTTCCACCGGTGACGAAGATTTGACAGCATATGCCTGACTGATTTTTGACAAAATAAAAATCCCTCCTTTGTGCTCACCTTGCAAAATACACTTCTCATCTTTGTGTGAAAAAATCTTACAAAGATCTCTCTCAAATACAACTTTGTATCCATCACCTAAAAATGCAGATATAGATAGCATATTCTTCTTGATATTAGGTACATATAGAACATCTGAAATCTGAAAATTACCACCTTCTCTTAACTTTAGGATTACTTTACCTATTCCTACAACATCCAAATCATTGCCATCTGCAATAATAACTCTTCTACCTGAAGAATAGGAAAGAGAAGAAAATACTTCTCTGCAACCTATCATATGCTTTGTAGCACCTGAATCAAATATCCAAGGATTTGCTGAAAGAACTTGTAAAGCTGCCGGAGCAAAAGCTACCTCCTCAATGATGATAAAGGCATAAGAATCACCTTGAGATTTCCCTTTTTTATCATCTTCTGCAACATTACCTGATGCCTTTTTTTTTCTACTGCAATCCTTTTCTGACATACTGCTATGAAATGTCCAGGTTTCTTGCAATAGTGACATAATGCTTCCTTCTTCTTAGAAGACTTTTCTTTAGATGTACTAGAAACAGAATCTGAAGTAGACGGTGAAAGGGACTTACTTTCCTTCTTGGATTGCTTTTCCTTCTTATCGTTCTTCTTCTTTTTACCCTTTGATGAAGATAAAAGTGCTTCTTCATTCTCTTCCATTCCCTTCAACTGATCTTCATCTTGAAGTAAGAAGAACTCTAACTCTTCAAATGTAACCTCTCTATCTCTTGTTGTAAGAGTAAGAGTGGTTATAAAAGACCGATATGAGATAGGAAGTGAATTAATCAACGTATTTACCATTTCTTCATATGATATCTCAGCTCCTACATTTAGAAGTTGATCTCTCAAGTCAACGAGCTTTGTAATGTGGGTTTGAATTGATTCACCAGCCTTCATCCTTGTATTTGCTAGTTGTCTCCTCAAGTGAGCTTTCCTAGCAAGATTTCTGCTCTGAAAGATTCTCAAGCTTCAGCCAAGCTTGTCTAAAACTTCTGCAAGATCTTATTTGTGGTAGAATATGCTTTTTAACACTCATTGCTATGAATGGGAGAGCTAAAGCATCTCTAGCATCCCATCTTGCTTGTTCTTCAGTAGGAGGAACTCTGGGTAAGGATCTACCTGCGACTCTGGATGTAGAAGTGGTTGCCTCTTCTTCAGTTGGTTCTGTGATTGCAACACCAGTTCCTCTTGAAGTTGTTGTATCCTCTTCTTCGCCTTCTTGTCTTGGTCTTGTTAAGGATCCATTGACTCCATAAAGCCTTTGTCACTAACAAATTCATCATCATGAAACTCCACATAGGATAATTAGACGATCCATCCAACTTGTTCGAAATCTCAATTCTATACTCGCTCATCTTAACTAAGTGTGTATGTCAATCATGCTCAGATACCAAGTGTTGGAATTTGGGGCCCCAAGATCTTCCAATACTAAAAAACTTTGAGCATACACACTTAATTAAACAAGATGATAAGTGAGAGATAGAAAGAGATCTTGAGACAAGAGTAAGTAACGTAAGCAAATTGCTTACTCACTAATATAGATGGCCGAATTACAACATGGGAGTACTACTCAACCATATAATTGTGCACTCACTAGATGGAAGAATAGCCAAGAATATGGTGATGTACAGAAATCAGATTATGTTGTTATAATCTGAGTGTGTGTGAAGCAAATGAGCAACGGACTGAACCTAACCTCTCAAGATAGTGCAACAAATCTGAAAATCAGCAAACCCTAATTCTGAAATTAGGGTTCAGAAACCCTAAAAACAGAAAATAGGATTAACTTACAAATATGGCTGCCACAAACTTGTAGAAGACTCCTTGCTCCAAGAGAGTAGCCTCTCCTTCACCTCTCCTTAGCCTCCAAAGCTTCAGAACTCCAAAATTGACATATATATGAGCATCAACTCTTGCTTCAATTGTCCAAAAGTGTGCCCAAGGTCTCTCTTATATAGTATTGTAGTCTCCAAATAAAGCAAATCGTAATTTTTGCGAAAAAATCTGTTCGCTAGCTGAAAAGCAGTTCATCGCGATTTTTTTTTAAGAATCGTTAAAAATTGCTTTTCGCAATTTTTAAAAGTTGCTTTATTATTTTGATCGCCCAAGTTTTATGCTTTTGCCATCTTTTAACTCATGACCTAGCTTTTTGAGTTTTGTACTTTTAGAACCTCAGAAATATGCTTCCATCATTTTTGGGCAGAAATTAGGGTTTGAGTTTTCTCCTAACTCTGACCTTTGATGACGGAATGAAGCATATCACTAGATAGCTCTCGCGAAGCTCTATCTATCTAGCCTAAAAAAAATTTTGCCCAAACTGTAAAAAAAATGGCTAAGTCTTAAGTTGGATTTGCTGGAAATGGACCATATGTACATTGATTTCCAACACCTTAGTAATAGTGCACCTAGAGGCAAGCTTGCATATAATGGCGTATGCGGTGCACTTCTGAGTAACGCGATAAAAGCGAGAATAGAGACAAGTTCAGTCAACATGGAAAGAGTAGAAGCAAATCTTGAAAGAGGGACATTCAATGCCATCATTGCCGTAAGAATGGAGATCTGGAGAGGGATTATTATGCTTTGAAGAATGCCAAAGGTAAAGAGCAACATGTTGATGGGCATGCTAAACGGTTACATGCACCATCTACTTCATATATGAAAATAGAGGAAATAAATGCTATTTCTATTGACATTGATGTGTTAGCACTTGATAGTAGTGTGCCTAGTAAAGCTCTTCTGGCTGATTCCCTTTCACACATGGCTTCTAGATTTTGGCACTTCTTTCATCTGACACCACATAGAGAGTGCTTTTTTAGTTATGTAGCAAAATCTCTTGGTATAGTGAAGTTTGGTAATTCTTACTAGTGTGATGTTATTGGAATTGGAGAAGTGGTTGTGCAATTTGCTAATGGTTCACAATTTACCATGCATAATGTACACCCGATGCCTCAACTTTCACATAGTTTGATGTTAATTGGTAAGCTTGATATACTGGCTACAAGGTGTTCTATGCTGAGTCCTTTCGCATTTCAAAGGGCAATATGGTTATTGTTGAAGGAAGCAAAGTTGGCTCACTTTATCCACTGTTTATATGTCAGAAAGAATAGCCTATGGCTTGTATATAACATGATCGTTTGAGCCACATATCTCAATGGAATGGAAAGTCTTTCTTGTTCTAGCTACTTATCTATGTCATCTTTCTCTGATTTTTCTTTTTGTGAGCATAGTCAATTTGGAAAGAAAACTTAAAATATCCATAGAATGCACATTGACTCTTCAATTCAGCCATTAGATCTTGTTCATACCAATGTGTGTGGTCCTATGCCCAGTAGGTCATTAGTACTCTGTACTTGGTCACTTTCATAGATGATGCTATTGTCATGGACACAAAGGAAACCATCTTAAACCTTGGATTCCATGTGACTTTTTATATCTCATGATTGGTTCAAAATTTGGAGAAACTAATGCTTCCATTTGTCTAGAAGTTCCAAAAACCCTAAGATCAATTGTTTACTTGCTTGATTCTGATATCCAGATGTCATGTTTCGAATGGATGACATCATCGATGACATCATCAATTCGTATTACGTAACCACCATTGATGAACCTCCCTTGAAAACCTATATAAGGAGGGGTTGGCCATATACATACTCAGTCTTGCCAATGCCAATCTTGGGAGCTCAAGGGGCCGTGATCACCAAGTACATTCGAAGTTCCACTACGACTTCTTGTCTTGTTCCTTATTCTAGTCTTGATTAGTCTAGTTCTTGGACATCTAGTCTTGTCCTCTTGTAATCTCGTAGTACGAGATCTTGTCTAGTTATTTCTTGTATCTAGTTCATCTCCTTGAAGGGAGTTCTTGTAATCCACATACCTTGCTTCATATCTACAGTCGGTTGGATCTCCGATATCATCTCTAGTTGAGTTATCCATACCAATCAGTCTCAGGTTGTGGGATGTCTTGTATCAATTACATATTCTTGTATTATTTCCCTACGTGGGTGATCTTATAATCGAAAGTGTAATGCTGAAATCTTGTCTAGTATAGTCAGAGGGCACAATCTAGTGCTCCCTTAACATTTTGGCAAGACTACCTTCATCACAACCAAGCGCCATGGAGATTATTCGTGAACTCTTTTCTGCACTTAAAGTCATTCAACAAGCCCATGAGATACGAGAAAACCAAGAAAGAATTTAGAAGCAGAATATTCAAGATGTACTCACGAAACTTCAAAGGCAAATTCAAGAGCTGCAAATCATTATAAATCAATCTTCTTCAAGTACCCCCGTGGCAATCAATATGAAGAAAAATCCAAAAGAGAGCATGCCTGAGAAATTTGATGGTACAAGATCAAAGTTTCGAGGATTTGTGCAACAAGTGAAACTTTTCGTAAGAATGCAACCAGACAGGTACCCAAATGATACATCTCAAGTAGGACTCATAGGAACTCTATTATATGGCCCTGCTCTTTCATGGTTTGGACCTATATTTGAGAAGGATATGGATATTTTATATGATTTTAAGGCCTTTGTTCTAGAGTTCACATCTTCGTTTGGAGATACCAATTGTTCACGTATTGTCAAAACAAAGCTAAGGAAGCTACATCAAGGAAATAGGCCTTCGTCTATCTATGCATCAAAATTCAAACAAACCATTTATGATCTCACATGGCATGAGGATTATTTTATCAACCAATTTTGGATGGGGCTTACATGATGATGTCAAGGACCTCATGCTAACCATGCCCAAGATAAACACTTTGAATGAATTCATGAATCAAGCAATTGAGTGTGATAATAGGCTTTTCGAGAGAAAGCAAGAGAAGAAAACTCTTATTAGAGATTGAGAATAATTGACCTCTATTGCACAATAACATATGTTGGGAGAAACTCAACCAGAACCTAAGCAATTGGATAACATCAAGGTCAGAAGACTTGCACCAAAGGAAACAAGACATCGGATGGATCATGGATTATGCTTCTATTGTGGAGACCATGACCACATGATATTCAAATGTCCTAAGAAAAAGAAGAAACAAGTTGGGTTCATGACTTCCACAATCACCATCCCACCATCCCACATCAAAAGGATCATCATCATAGTCAAAAGAGAAGTACTTTCCATCATGAGAAATTGAGAATCATGCCCTTCATTATGAACCTAGAACTATACCAAAATGGCTGGTGCAGACTTTGCGTGACAGAAAATTAGATGCACCTTTGTCATATCGTACTCGCTCAAGCTCTCATAGTGTCTCTTTTGCATCATATTGCTATGCTATGGCTGCCTCTAGTCTCTGTGATGAGACTGAACCTGTTTCGTTTGATGAAGCAAAAAATTCAAAACATTGGATGGCTGCAATGTAATCTGAATATGATGCTATCATGAAAAATGGTACATGGTCTTTATGTGACTTGCCTCCTGGCAAGAAGGCCATTGGCACTAAGTGGGTATACAAGCTAAAGCGCAAACCTGATGGAATAGTTGACAGGTATAAGGCTAGGCTTGTTGCAAAGGGTTATGCACAGCAAAGAGGCATTGATTTTGATGAAACCTTTGCTCCTACTTGCCGAATGACTACTCTTCGTAGCATCTGTGCACTTGCAGCTCATCATGGTTGGAATGTACATCAGTTGGACATTAAAAGAGCATTTTTGAATGATGACTTGCATGAAGACATGTATGATTTTTAGCCCCGTGGCTTTGTGCAGAAAGGGCATGAAAACCAGGTGTGCCGATCAAAGAAGGCATTATATGGTTTAAAGCAAGCACCACGTGCTTGGTATGAAAAGATACATGCCTATCTGATTGCACATGGTTTTGAGAACAGTCCAACTGAAAGCACCTTGTATATTAAGCGTGCTAATGATTTGCTTCTCATCATTGTGATATATGTTCATGACATGCTGCTCAATAGTCCTCATGACATGCATATTGCTGATTTTAAGGCTGATTTGCATGCCTCATTTGAGATGTCTGATTTGGGGCATTTGCAACACTATTTGGGCATTCAGTTTATGCAAGTTGAATGGCTTTATGTCAAACGAAATATATTGACACATTATTGCAGCATTTTGACCTTGAAGACTGTAAGCCTATTGTCACTCTTATGGAGACAGGTTTATGATTGAGTCTTCATGATGTTGGAGATGCATTTGATGTTGTTCTCTATCAGCAGGCTGTTGGATGCTTGATTTACTTATGCATTACTCGACCAGATATTCAGTTTGTTGTGTCAGAGATGATCAGGTTTATGCATTGCCCAGGTGTCAAGCACTCGCAGGCAGTTAAGCGCATCTTTCGCTACTTGAGTGGTACCCGGCTACTTGGATTGTTTTATCCCAAGGGGGGATCACTACCGCCAGATTTGCATGCTTTTTCTGACAGTGATTGTTGCTATGAAACTCGTGTGTCCACTAGTGGCTTTTGCTTCATGCTTGGTAGCTCATGTATATCTTGGTTGAGCAAGAAGAAGCCTACTGTGGCCACTTCCAATTGTGAGGCTGAGAATAGGGAAGCTTTCACAACGACTGTTGAGTGTGTGTGGCTCAAACGCCTTATGGCTGATTTGGGTGTTGGTCAGTCATCTACCACCGCCATCTTCACTGATAGTCAGAGAGCATTGGCCGTTGCGAGGAACCCTGTGTTCCATGCTCGCACTAAGCACATTGAGGTGCATTATCATTATGTTAGGGAGAGGTTCTCTTCTGGGAGATCAGCTTGGCATATGTGACACGAAGGAGAACATTGCATACCATTTTAGGAAGGCTCTGCTTAGGGAGAAGTTTAAAGCTTTCCGCAAAGCTTTGGGCTTACTTCCTTTAGTGGATTGATTCCACATAGCTTGGCACTTCCTTATACATGAGTCTAAGCTCCTTGTTCACTGCATCACTCCCAAGGGGGATTTGTTGATATATTTAGGTAGTGATGTGTGTGAACACTCTAGGACCGCCGGGCACTTTTTTCCCTCTTTAGGAGGTTCCCCCCCCCCCCCCGGCTTGTATATACGCTTATTGCCCTAACGGGCTGCTTATCTTTGTACACTCTAGTGGTAATACATTCAGCATTGTGTGTTGTGCTCCAAGCTTCTTCTTCTTCCTTGTGTTGTTCGCGTGCTTCCGCAGACGTCTAACTCCAAAACTTTCCCTACGTGGATGATCTTGTAATCAAAAGTATAATTTGGAAATCTTGTCTAGTCTAGTCAGAGGGCACAATCTAGTGCTCTCCTGACATTTTGGCAAGACTACAACATCAAATCCGTGTCAAGAATGATGGATTCCATATCTATACTCGAAAATATCGAATTCATTTTGAATGATATGTATCAAAAACTCTAAGATTTTGAAAGAAGGTTTCAACAAGGTGATCGCTCAGTTGCAAAATTTGCATCAGACTTCATAAATTTATTTCAAGGATCCACATATCAAGAAGACTATCTAGTTAATTAATTTTCAAGTGGTCTCAAATATGAAATGAAGGATCATTTAGTCTCTATATCTCATGTAAATACTTTAGATGAGGCTCTCAAGCATGCACTTCAATGTGAGAATCAAGTATTCAAGGACAATGAAGTTCAAGATGAAGATGTGTTGAAGAATGAAGACAACCTTTCCCAAGTTTCTCAACCATCGATCTTTGAGGAGCGGCGATGTGCAACCATTGAGATGAAGATTGTACGTGAGGATTATTTTATCAACCAATTTCAATGGGGCCTACGTGATGATGTCAAGGACCTCATGTTAACCATGCCCAAGGTAAATACTTTGAATGAATTTATGGAACAAACAATCGAGTGTGATTATAGGTTTTCCAAGAGAAAGCAAGAGAACAAGAGTTAGAGCTCATGCAATCAAATAACATCAAGGTAAGGAGACTTACATTAAGGGAAACAAAGCATCGAAAATACAATGGATTATGTTTTTATTGTGGAGATCATGATCATATGGAATTCAAATGTCCTAAGAAGAAGGAACAAGTTGGGTTCAAAACTTCCAGAATCACCATCCCACATCAAAAGGATCATCATCTTAGTCAAACGAGAAATTCAGTCCATCACGAGAATCATAACCTTGATTCTGTACCTAGATATATTACAAACCCTTTCCAATTTCATCATGGATATCCATCATTGTCGTGTTCGAGTACCACATATCAAGAACTCTGCAAAGACCAAGAGCTATGAAGATTCAAGTCTTAGAAGATCTCACAATCACATACCGCTCCTCGTGGAACTCGTCGCTTGAGGGGGAGGTGATGTCACTAACATGAAGCAAACCATCTTGAACCTTAGATTCTATGTGAATATTTATATCTCATGATCGGTTCGGAATTTGGAGAAAATAATCCTACCATCATGTCAAGGACGTGCCAAAACCCTAAGATTGATTGTCTATTTATCCAAATCTGACACCCAGAGGTCTTGTTTCAAGTTAATGACATCATCAATTTGTAACCACCCTTGAAAACCTATATAAGTGGATGAATAGGTCCGATAAAATCAACACTCCACTTGGCAAAGGCATGAGCTTCCATCAATAGTCTTAAAGGCATTTCATCCCATCTATAGGGATACTTAGCTCTCTAGAAAACATCACATCTTTTGACATAGCTCTCTGCATCCATACGCATGGTTTCCCACCAGAGACTAGAAAACATCAACATTTGAATGGTTCTTTCAAGAGAAAAGTATCTCCTAGCCACACCAAGGCAGGTTGTCTCCAACAAGAATAGATGCTTCTGTTCATGGCTCTAAAGCAGAGAAATTTTTCTTTTCCATGCCTATATAATCGATTTTCAATCACTACATAATCCTTAGCATTTTCCTTGAAAGAACGTTGTCATGATATGGATATGTCCATTGGTAGCTTATCTATTTGAGAAAGTCAACTACAAGGTGACTCCACTCAAGATTGGCAATTATTCTAAAAAGGGTAGCGTAGTTATTCTAAAAAGGGTAGCGTACTTGACGGGTAGCTTTTGCTTGCAATCATGGCAATTAAGCACAAAATCTGCTACATCTTTGTCCATAATTGGCCAATGTAAACCATCTCTCTTTAATTTTTGCATCATGTGGGAACTAGGATAGTGAACTCCCATCATATGCTTGAATGCTTTCTCAATGAGCAATTGATGCTCTACTTTATCGACACTACAGTTCAATATGCCTTGGTTGTCGCAATGATATAGGCAACCTGCATTGATATGCCATTGGGATACTTGTAGATATGGATGACGAGGTCTCAAGCTTAATACTAACATAAGTAGCTCAGCCCACATACGTAGAACTTCTAGATTGAATAGACATTCATCCAAAATTTCATCATTTATTGAACTCCTTATTTCTCCATTAGTCAATCTAGAAAAATGATCAGCTCTGATATGTGCCTTGCCTTTCTTAGCTACTACTTAAAGTCATATTTCATTTCTAGCAAGAACCATCTGCCTAACCTACCTGTCTCACATGGTTTATTGACGAGATAGAGAAGATCTTGGTGGTCTACAAAAAACTTGAGTTTATTAGACATCAAATGGTGCCTAAATTTCTTCATTTATTTGCTCTCTTAAATTTCACCACAACTACACAAGGATTAATAATTTCCATGTAACAATTCACAATTTGCCAGCAAATTTCATATGATCACGATGCATGTCCTCTTCTATATCCTAACAATCGAGTCAAGGTAAGATTTGGTATCTGAATCTAAAGAACATGATTTGCTCCATTATTGAAATGAAAATATCTATTGTAATCATCAAAACCATTGACTGGTTTTTCACATAAAGCATCTGTAAGAATTCCAAGACCATAAGTGGTGGGAATTGAATAAAACCAGCATGTGATTGTCCACTCAATATGAAGCCATTTGAATGAAGCTCATGCCATCACATAATAGAGCTTTTCTCTGGACAATTGTTTTGGACTGCAAGAATGCACATGAAGACATGAGACATGCATTTTGGAATTATCAACATATCAAAGGTTGGTGGCAAAAGACTTCATTGATTTTGGTCAATCAAGTTCCTAGAATCAATTACATAATGATGGTGCAATGTGGATAGTGGATCAACTCGGATTTTGGATGCTTGGATACCTATGGTAGTCTGGAAACGCTTTCTCATTTGTAAACAATAACTTTTTTTTGAAGCTCTCCCTTTAAACAAATCTATTCTGAATACTGCTACAGCCGAACACACTAATAATAGAGAGCGTATTCTTCACCTTACTAGCCTGACACAAATTTTCGGAGAGACTTCTCTCTTGTATATTGGCATCTCCTAATATAGAAATTAGTTTTTGCCCCAAAAAAATGGAAAGATTCCGGGGCTCATTTTCATGACAAACTCTTCCTCTCTAAATAATGTCACAGATTAGCAAGCATTTGTATATGCATATGCATAGTTCTCCTAGAGGAAAACACATTACTTTAGGAAGCTGCTAGCTTTCATTCCTTTGCGATACAACTATCATCGGGACCTACTGTGGGCAACCTTAAGATCCTGAAGAATCTATGACTATAAAGCTGAATAGTCCTCACCTGGAAGCGTTACCTATAATTTGAACTACCAGGAGGATCTTTGGAGCATCTTTATCTCATAATAAAAATGGAAAATGTGCAACTCTCTCTCTCTCTCTCTCTCTCTCTCTCTCTCTCTCTCTCTCTCTCTCTCTCTCTCTCTCTCTCTCTCTCTCTCTCTCTCTCTCTCTCTCTCTCTCTCTCTCTCTCTCTCTCTCTCTCTCTCTCTCTCTCTCTCTCTCTCTCTCTCTCTCTCTCTCTCTCTCTCTCTCTCATTTCTTAATAGAGATATAACATAATTTTTTTGGGTCAAGCATATATCATAGAACAATCGTGAGCATAGGAAAATCATTGAGCATTGCTTCGTGAGCATATGGAAATCATTGACCATGACTCACTATAAAGCTGATTTGTTCTCATGTGGAAGCATTACAGAGAACTCGGACAATCAAGAGGATTGTCTAAGAGCCTCTCTCTCATAATCCATAAACATTGAAAAGGCGCATGTGCACTTTTCTCTCTCTCTCATTTCTTGACAGAAAATGTAACATACCTTTTCGAGCCGACCATACATCACTGAACATCATCGAGCATAGGCAAATCATTGAGCATCGTTGAGCTTACCTCAGTTACAAATCACCATATGATAATGTATTATGATTTGCCTATGCAGATACGTAACAGAACAACATGACAAAGTTATACCTTCGTTTCAATGAGAACAATGTGGAGCGATGAGTCTGTAGTATGTATGTAACAAGCTACAACTATTACAGGCGGGCGAAACTACAGTAGATATGCACGCACAAAATTCATGGAGGGCGATTCCAAAAGTCTGAAAATGAGAGAACATACTAATATTTGAAGCTATTTTTCTTCTTCTAAAAGCAAACAAAAATACTTCTTGTTTTTTTGTCCGGAGCGTGAGGCTGTTTGGTTGGATCCTTTGCCTCTTGAGACGGAGACAAGGGTTTAAACGCTCCTTACAACAGGAGACTTATGGACTATAGTCAATGTCTTGTCTTTGAGAAGATTTTAGTAGACTAGGCATATTCTTTCTCATTTTAACAAAAATGAGACATATTCTTTCTCATTTTAACAAAAATGAGATCCTTGGTTTCGAGTTAACTTTTGGTATTTTTGAATCCCAATAATATATTATGGTGTAAAACACCTTTCAAAGGAGACCTTCGCCTTTAGGGGGGTCAATGATAATAACTACACAATGATTTTGAAGGTCACACACAATATCCTAATGGGTGAAAGTGACTAAAATTGGAAAAGTGATAAGATCTAGGAAATATTTGAAGCTAATATAGCTAGAGAATATCTAGAGATAAAGAGGCATAGTACCCATGAGACCTCCCGTATCCCACAAAGCAGGGGTAAGATTTCTCGATGGCGACAATTGAAAAAAACTACCTGAAGGCAATTGATACATTAAACAAGCTATGGAAGAAGGAACAAAAGATATGATGACATGATGAATGAACTAAAAAATGACTTACATAGAATGATCTATGAGCGTGGAGACTCCATGAGAAGAGAGCGGGCACTCTTTCCAAGAGCTTAAGTGAATGAGGTTGTGAAGAGAGGTGCTCCTTATATAGAGTAGAGGGCAAAATACATTGCATGTAGCTTCATGAGAATGATTCTAAGCTTGGACAAAAAGGTAGAGCATGGAACTCTCAACACCCCCTTCCATGTGATGACCCTTTTGTTCTAATGTGGGGAGCTAATAACATATGGGATCACACAATCCATTAGGGTTCTGGGATCTAAGGACATATGGGATCCTTAGACATAACTTGGACATATGGGATCAAAGTCTGGGACATGTGTCATCCTTGGGGATCTAGGGACATATGAGATCCCTAGAGATATACTTGGACATTTAGGATCCAAGTGGTTTCATGGGGATCAAGAGACATATGGGATCACGACATGAATAAGGGTTTAGATCATTGTGGTAGATGGTGCTTTGGATCCATTTTCTCTTCAGTCATTGGTCCTCATTTGCTGAAAATGTTGAAGGTGTATTTGATTGAGACTTCATAGTTAAATAATACATAGGATGCACTTTGGCATTATATCTTATGGAACAAAAGATGCTTTTGATGGTGTGAAATCTCAAGGAATAGAATATCATTTACCTTGAGTCACAAGACAGGTTTCTTCTAATAATAGAAGGCAGTATAAAAAATCCTTTGTATATTCATTCCATCAAAATGAATAGATAAAACTCTCTCTATCTTTTGAATTTTTATCCTTGAAGATCAACGAGCTTGTGCTCTCTCCCTCGTTGGACATTGTCCATTGGCAACAATTTGATTTCTATTAATAGAATACATACATGCCTCACATATTCCAAAAGGACAAAAAAATGACATCACTCCTTATGCCAGACACCCAAAAGTGCAAACAGATAAATCTTTCATGTCTTATCTTCTATGAGATTTATTTTCCTATGATGCTTCAATTCTTGGGAGCTTGAGTTTAATGAGAAGAACATAACATCAAAACTGATGTCAATTCACTTTCTTCATCTCTAGAATGCAAGGATTGACTCTTTCTCTCTCAACAACAAGCCTTTCTTCTGAACATATATGTGCTTCTCCAATCTTTGATGCTCCATCATTGCACCCCAAATATGAATGCATTTGGGGTCATCTTACTTTGCTTCTCCACCTAACATGTCTATGTCTCCTTCTACCATCAACAGAGAGAGCATGTAAGCTTCTCTTTGTTCTGTGGCCTTGGTTCATCCTCTGTGCATCTCAAGCAATCAACTCTTCCATGCTTTCTTTGATTCGTGGGTGCATAAATGCTAGCTATGAGAATTGCACTTCTTGTGCTTCCCATTGAATTTTTCCTAAAAGTCAAGTCTCACCAAGGTTCAAGACTCACTCACATCTATAGAAACACTTGAGAAGACTCACCATTGGCTATTGTTACCTCACTCAGCAATCTAAACCATATAAATAGTGGGAAACTCTTTCTATAAAATTTGTAGAACCACAAAATGACCTTCCCACTTTTCTTTTATCATGCACAACGTGTGAGCATATTCTTCCTTTTGCATTCATGAGAAGATCTCCAAGCTTGGTACCAACGACAACATTGATCTCGTGCTTGCCTTCTTATCGACTCTCTTCCATGGAAAATATGTGAGTTGGATTCTTAACGTGTGAAGCATCAGAAACTTGCACACCTACTCATAATAGCACTAATATGCTCCTTGCTTATTCTTGGGATCCATTTTCAAGGCTTTCGTTTTTTGCATTCTAGCTTTCGTGTGTGTTGTCATGTCTCCCTCTCTATACATATGTGTCTTCTTCATCGGTAGAGAATGTTGAATAGAAGTTAGATAGGTTTTCATTGAAATGGTAATGGGCCACTCTAGAATATCTTCACAAGACCTTTGCAAATTGTGGTTAAAATATATGTGCTATAGCAACTTCCCACATCTTGTCTAGATCATGGCTCAAGGTTTTTGGCATGAAAAATGCCTTTACTTTATTGGGACTGTTGTTATCTTTATCTCTCCCCTTTATTTCATCTGCTTCTTCCCTTAGCACCCCTGCATTAGACACAAAACTTCCCTTAGCTCCCTCGCATTAGCTTCCCTTAGCTCCCCCGTGTTAGCTTCCCTTTACTTTGCTAGGAATATTTTTATCTTTATCTATCCCCTTTATTTCATCTACTTCTTGCCTTAGCTCCCCCGCATTAGACACAAATCTCATAGTTGTACCTTCTCTCGGTGAGAAGAGATGGAGCTCCTCCTATACATGTTGCAAAAATCGCTTGATTCTTGGATCCATCAACTATTGGTAGATATGAAAAGCCTAAGATCTTGACCTTATACTCATAATTCTATGAGACATGAGAATTTTATGTATAACAACCACATTTATCTCTAGCACATCTCAAAGAAACATTCAATTATTTTACATTTTGTATAAATTTGATACTCAAAGGTAACTAAAAGGAGTCAAAAGCTACGAGTTCTATTTGAATTCAAAATTCAAATAAGTGGTTGGATAGATGATTGGAATCTTTTGGTAAAGTCACACACCACCAGCCATCTAGATTCAATGAAAAGTGATTATATAAACTCCTGTGAAGAGCTTGTGTATATAGGCTCAGTCCTCATGCACTTCAAGAGTGCTTATTGATATTAGCTTGTAGCCATGTGAGTCCTTCAATGCCTCCAAGCCTTGCACTTTACATATCAATACATATACTTGAAGTTTCATCGTCATCTTTGAGCTATAGTGTATTGTTGACTATATATTGTTCGCGTTTGCTTACTTCTCAGAGTCTCTGAAGTGGATGTATGGTCTCGAGGTCAAAAGCAACACATGGATCATGAAGTTAACATCCTTGTGAACTTGTGTATGAAAAGATTTAATTGTTGAATCTATGTGTGCAGATATATGAGTCATTGTCTATGACTACGAAAAGATTTAATTATAGAAGCTATATGTGTAGAGATATGAATCATTCTCTATGACTATGTATATGCTTCCTAGAGGTAGATACAACAACAACTATGGATAAAATGGCAATAAAAAATTCAACAATAACTATCAAGGAGATTACAAAGGAAGGTGCGACTATACCAACTACATTAATTATCAATCACAAGAGGATTCACTTATGCTCATGAACATGACCATGAAAGAAGGTAAATCAGATGAACATGATTCTATGTTGATTCTAGATGTTCAAATCATGTAGCAAGGAATGTAGCACTACTTTCATCTTTAATGACACCAATAAAAAGCATGAAATGTAGAGATGACACAAGGCATCTTGTAGAGAAGATTGGAAATGTGAAGACCTCAAATGGTAATATGAACTTGCTAAGGAGAGTTCTCTATGTATTTAGCATTGCAAAAATTTTGATAAGTGTAGGACAAATTGTGAATTTCAAGTGAGGTTTACAAAGTATGGAGCTACATGGAAGACCCATACCAATGATTCAAGAAGATTTCAAAAGGAGAAAAGATAGGTAGGCTATTCACCTTTTAACTCCAAGACACAGGGAACATAGGATTGTTCAACTATAGTACACAAAATCTATCAAAGTTAGAATTTTGGCACAAAAGGTTAGCTCACATTAGAGAGGGGACCTTAAAACAAATTAACAAAGATCAAAGTGTATTTGTACTACCAACCATTACAAAACAACACATGATTTACAAATGCAATGCATGTCAATTTGGAGAATCTCGCTAACAACCTTTCACCAGGAAGGGATGCATACATTGAGACATTTTGGAGCTTGTCCACACTATGTTTAGGGACCAAGCAAAGAACCATCAATCTCAATGTCAAGGTATTATGTATCTTTTATCGATGATTGTATAAGATGGACCATATTATATTTCATGAAGAATAAAGATGAAGTGGTTTCTTCTTCGCATTTGTGGAAAACAAAACAAGTAAAACTCTGAAAAGGATAAGGTCTAATAGAGGGGGGAAATATTTCTCCCATGTGTTTGTCTCTTTCTTACAAGAAAGCGGGATCAAAAGAGAGATTACAACTAGATATGTACCAGAGCAAAATGATGTAGTAGATAAGAGGAATATAACTATTGTGGAAGCAGCAAGTTCAATGCTTAATGAGAAGAAGTTTCCCAGTTACCTATGGGGCAGAGGCAGTATCCACTGCCACATATCTCGTCAATATATTACCATCAAAATCCTTGGAAGGAATGACACCTTATGATGCTTGGGATGGAAGTTATGATGCTTGGGATGGAAGTTAGGGAAGAAGGAGGATTCAATACTAAGAGTAGTCAACATATAGAAGTTGATGTGGAGATGGTGAAATGATATTGGAAGTGGAAACACAAAGGGCTCATCCACCAACCTTAAGTGAACATAAGTAAGATGCACAAAATATACACTATGTTCAATAGTACATGTATACTTGATTCTGATGAAATTTTGGAGATGGTGGGACACGAAAAACCACAACCTATATCTTATCCATGTAATCTAAGTATAATGATTCCTCTAGATGTAGATATTCTATGATTTAGGGGAAGAAGGGATGTAAACGCACTTTGTGATTCAATTTAAACAAGGACTTGATGATTCTACAAACAATTGTATTTAAATAATTTTTATCTAGGAGATTTGTTGAGGTCATTCACCAATTGGATGAAGAATTAGTACAACCAAATCATTGATGCTTAGATATAAAAGAGTAGCAAAAGTTTTCTCGAAATTTGTCTACCAAAGTATGACAAAATTATAGTGGCTCTCAACACACTTAGGTGATAACTCAACCTTTGGATTTTGAGGAGTTCTTTATACTAATGATGGAAGATGAGTTGTGGCTTTAAGCTCAAGAAGGAAGTATCAATCAAATATTATGATATCTACCAATAGAATGGGAAGAGTTTTTTCATCAACCATTTTTTATGGTCACAAGAACATAAAGATTAGCGAGAAAAATTTTAAAGGAAAATACTTCGATTGCAGTGCCTATGTAGGCAATTTTGTCTTTTTGTGCCAAACATGTATACAAGTTTTAGTTCACTAGTATGAGCACCTCAAAGTCTGCGATATGTTTAGCAAAACTCAATAGGGTAGTTTTATTCAACTGTTTGAGATATGGTCATTTTTTTGCATCAGGTTATTTTAGTCAGTAGCCATGGCTGAAAGCAGTGATATATTCCATGTGTTGGTTGTTGAGGATAAGTTGAATGGTATCAATTACGTATTATGGGCATATATGATGTGTCATGTAGTGGTTGCAAAAGGACTATGGAATATTGTGCACGGTGTTGAAAAATGTCCTACTACAACTGCAAATACAATTACTGAATGTGATGCAGATGGCGTTGATGATGATGTTCTTCAGGTTCCTATTCGTGCTGCACCTACTGTAGAGCAACTTTCTTTGGATGGTTCAGATGATCAAGCACATGAATTGATAGCCTTATTTTGGGCCATTATTCCTCACATGCAAAACAAAAAAGGATGTATGGCATACACTTACCACTTTATACTAGGCAAGGAATGAGGCTTGTATTGCTTACCTCTGAAAATAGTTAGAGAGTGAGCAAATGAATGAAGGAGATTCCATGGATAGTTTTTTGACAAAGATCAAAGATTTGAAGGAGCAATTGATTTCTATTGATGAAGTCTTGCCAAACAGTTCACTTGTGCAGACTATTTTGAATGGACTTCCAGATCCATATCAGAGTTTTGCTTTTACTCTTTAGTTGATGATGAAAGGAAATACAAATTCCTTAACATTTGAGGAGTTAGTCTCTCTTTTGTTGCAGGAAGATCAATCTAGGTAGAACAGGTCCATTATGCATGTTGTAGATCAAGCTTTCTTGGCTAGTCAGAAGGGCAAAGGTAAATGAAACTCATCTACTAGCAAGCAAAAATCTACTAATTTTGCACAATCAAAGAAGTTATCACAAAGTTGCACAATCAAAGAAGTTATCACAAAGATGAGAAGAAAATAGAAAAGCAAAAATTGTTTTGTAAATATTGTAAAGGAAATGATCATGTCACAAAGAGTTGTACAAAACTGGCTGCAAAAGAGGCAAAGAAAAAAGAGATTGGAATGGTTGTTGCAGAGGCCTCTACATCCACATAAGAGTCTAGAAATATTGTGCAGAATGAAGAATGGGCATTTACTATTGTTTGCCGTTATGACGCATCTTCTCATGAATAGTGTATGTCTGCATAGACTCAGATGTTTGGTACTTTGATAGTAGGGCAACCAAACATATTACCTTGAAGCACAATTTCTTCACTTCACTTGAGCCTGTCCCTACAAGGATATTATCATATACGCCTACCACTCCTCTTATCCTATCATGGGAGCTGGTAAGATCATTCTGACTACTATTGATGGTAATTCTTTTACATTGTTGGATGCTTTATTTGTGCCAAGGATCAAGAAAAATTGTTATCTGTTTTAGCATTAGCGAAGATCGGCTTGGTTGTGAAATTTGTTGATGATAGATGTACAGTTCATGATCTGTCAAATGGCAATGTCATTATTGCTTTTGGAATTTTATGTCGTGGGCTATATAAGCTCATAGATTACACAAAATTTGGGAATGATTCAGCATGTTCCGTTCAAGATTCTCAAGCTATGTCAGATGCAAAGCTTTGACATGCATGCTTTGGTCATCTGAATTTCTTTTTTGAGAGTACAATGAATTGGAAAGACACACACACCCGACCTCGTAAGGTAGAGGCACCCATCTTGGGGAACTATGAGGCATCTAGCCCTAGGTGGGACTTGAACCTTGGCCATTTGCATAGGAGTACAAGGCACATCCGCTAAACTACACCCACTGGATGTCATTTGAATTTTGCTAGTTTGTTATGCTATAGAAATTTGAAATGGTGTCCTCTCTGCCCAAACTTGAGGCACCTGGTAAACATGTATGTGAAGGCTGTATTTTGGGCAAAATGTCACATTCCTCCGTCCCAAAAGATGGTTCAGTATGAGCTACTCAGAAATTGCACTTGTTCACAGTGATGTTTGTGATCCTATGTAGTCACCTTCTTTTGGGAACTACCTTTACTTTGTGACTTTCATTGATGATTTTTCTAGGCATGCGTGAGTATATCCATTGAAAGAAAAGTTCAAAATATTTATGTGCTTCAAAAAATTTTTGGTTTTGGCTGAAAATCTATCAGCATGTAAAATGGGCACCCTCTGTTCTAAACAAGGGGGGCATATATGTCTTCTAATTTCAATGCATTTATGGCTGAATGTGAGATAAAACATCAATGTACAATGTCATATACACAACAAAATGGAGTTGCAAAAAGGAAGAACATGTCACTCATGGAGATGGTGAGGTGTATGGTCAAGAGTCAAGCTTTAACACATAGCTTCTGGCTTGAGGCTCTTATGTGTGCAGCATATGTACTTAATTGGTGTCCCATTAAAGCATTGCAATCTATCACTCCATGTGAGGCTTTCTCTATTGCTCATTTGCATGTCTTTGATTGTCTGCCATATGTATTAGTGCCTGAACAACAATGTAGGAAATTGGATAATAAAGTAGTGAAATGTATTTTTGTTGGGTATAGGTCTGAAAGCAAAGGCTATCGTCTATATCATCCACATACTAAATGCATTTTGGTTAGTCTTGATGTTGTTTTTGTGGAATATTCAATTTAGAAATTACTTTCATGTACTAAGGAGACATTAGTTAGCTGCAAAGATGTGTGTGACACTTTGCTACCTCTTTTTACAAGTGGACAATCTAGTGTTGGTCCAAACAAGGCACATGATGATCCAGATCATTCCATTTTTTATACAGATTTACATAATGCACTTGTTGATGAGAGGTTTGATATAGAAGAGGCAAAAACTATGCCTAAATGGCTTGTGTAGACTTTGCGAGATAGCGCTTGTTCAGGCTCTCATAGTGCTTCTTTTGCATCAGATTGCTATGCTATGGCTTTCTCTAGTATTTGTGATGAGAATGAGCCTGTTTCATTTTATGAAGCACAAAACTCAAAAAATTGGATGGTTGTTATGCAATTAGAATATGATGCTATTATGAAGGATGATACTTGGTCTTTATGTGACTTGCCTCTTGGCAGGAAGGTCATTGGCACTAAGTGGGTATACAAGCTGAAGCATAAGCCTAATCAAACAATTGATAGGTATAAGGCTAGGCTCGCTGCAAAAAGGTTATGCTCAAGAAAGAGGCATTGATTTTTATGAGACCTTTGCTCCCACATGTTGAATGAATACTATTCATAGCATCTGCGCACTTGTAGCTCATCATAGTTGGAATGTACATCAGTTGGACATTAAAATTGCATTTTTGAATGGTGACTTATATGAAGAAGTGTATGTTTTTCAGCCCTGTGGTTTTGTGCAGAAAGGGCATGAAAACAAATTGTGCAGGTTGAAAAGGGCATTATATCGTTTGAACTAAGAACCATATGCTTGGTATGAAAAGATACATGCCTACTTGATTACACATGGTTTTGAGAATAGTCCAACTGAGAGCACCTTATATGTTAAGCGTGCAAATGCTGTGTTTTTTATCATTGTTGTCTATGTTGATGACATGCTGCTCACTAGTCCTGATGAGAAACATATTGCTGATTTTAAGGTTGATTTGCATGCCTCATTTGAGGCATCACATTTGGGGCATTTGCATTATTATGTGGGCATTCAGTTTATGCAAGTTGATGACAGAATAATTTTGTGTCAAACAAAATATATTGACACATTATTGCATCTTTTTGGCCTTGAAGATTGGAAACCTATTGCGAATCCTATGGAGATAGGTTTATGATTGAGTCTTCATGATATTAGAGATGAGTTTGATGTTGTTCTCCATCAGAAGGTTATTGGATGCTTGATTTACTTATGCATAACTCAGCATGATATTCAACTTGTTGTCTCATAGATGAGCACATTTATGCATTGCCCAGGTGTCAAGCATTGGGAGGCGATTAAGCACATTTTTTGCTACTTGAATGATACTTGACTACTTGGATTGTTTTATCCCAACGGGGGATCACTACCACTAGATTTACATGTTTTTTCTGACTCTGAGTGGGCTGGTTGCTATGACACTCATGTGTCCACTAGTGGTTTTTGCTTCATGCTTGGTAGGTCATGCATACCTTGGTTATGCAAGAAGCAGCCTATTGTGATCACTTCTAGTTTTGAGGTTGAGTATAGTATAGCTTTTACAATGATTATTGAGTGTGTGTGGCTCAAACACCTTATGGCTGATTTGGGAGTTGGTCAGTCTTCTACCACCACCATCTTCATTGACAGTCGGAGTGCATTGGAAGTTGCAAGCAACCCTGTGTTCCATGCTTTGAGGTGCACTATCATTTTGTTAGGGAGAGGTTCTTTGCTAGAGAGATTGGCATATGTGCCCACACAGGAGAACATTGCAGACCTTTTCACAAAGGCTCTACCTAGGGAGAAGTTTGAAGCTTTTTGCAAAGATTTGGGTTTACTTCCTTTTGTGGATTGATTCACATAGCTTAGCACTTCCTTATACATGAGTCCCAACTCCTTGTTCACCACATTACTCTAGGGGGGAGATTTGTTGATATATTTTGTTAGTGATGTGTGTGAACACACTAGGACTATTGGGGTAGTTTTTCCCCTCTTTAGGAGGTTTTTTTCCCCTGGCTTGCATACACGCCTATAACCCTAACGGTTCACTTTTATACATTCTCTTGGTAGTACATTCAGCATTGTGTGTTGTGCTCCAATCTTCTTCTTCTTCCTTGTGTTGTTTGCATGCTTTCAAAAACCTCAAACTCCAATAGAAGAATCCATTGAGGATTCATGGGTACTACATAGTGGTGCATTCATTCACATCACCAAAAAAAGGGTCCATGTATCTCTATGCATCCTCAACAAAAATCTAACATAGTTTCAAGGATGGTTACAATGATTCAAACGTGTTTTATGTTCTAAAAATATAAAGGAAAAGGAGGAACGAATCATATGAATTAGTGCTTGTAAAGACACCACTAGAATTGGCACCAATAAGATTTGCCACAAGTGTGGATACACTAGATTTGTAGTGAAGGAACCTTGCGAAGCTTCTATGATGCAAAAACATTAGAGATGGGCATTCCCATAAGAAAGAAAGAGAGTTAAATTATTATTTGGGATGGTGAGATGATTATATAGGCCTTAATAGGATCTTCCTACTTATCGAAGACCATGGATGTCTACAACAAAAAAAACTAGATGTAATTTCTATGTGATAAGGCTCAAGTTATTTGGTGATTCTAAATAATTGTCAAAACTTGTTGACATTGAAACATATACAAGTGCGAAAAGTTCAAAATAGATGGCGGGTGATAAGCTCAACTTGAAGGACTCTGAAGAATTTTCCAAGATCAAAGGGAAAAATGTCAATTGGTGACATCTCACATACTACCACGGGATGGTATTATGGAGTTCAAGGATCATAAACTTGTTGAGATTGGAAGATGCATGTTGAAAAGCAAAGATTTAGGGTAGAGGCTATCGACACTTCAATCTACATTCCCATTAGATGTTACATAGAAGATTAAAAGGGAGAAACGCCTCATAAACCTTAAATTTTGGTATAAACATATCTTTCTCAAACTTTTGAATGTTTGGGAGTAGTTATTGTGCTTATGTTTGAGACAAGAAAAGAATAAAGTTGGAACCAGAGATAAAAAAATGTCTTAGATTGGGTTATGGGGGTATGAATCACTCCTAAACCCATTTAGTTGGGTGTCAAAATCCCCTTCAAACTTGGTGATTAAAATTACAATCTCTAGCTTGAAATGAAGATTTAGCAGCTAAGTTTCCAAAAATATAGAAAGTTTTGTGAATTTTCGTGGATATAAAGGGTTCTTTTACGGTCTAAAGTTTCTAGAAATGAGTAGATGAATCATTCTTGAGACCTATTTGTGAAACCTAAACATTGAAATTGCATCTCATTTATTTCTAGAGGATTCTTCAAACAAATAACAAGTTTTGGATGTAGTTTTAAACTCTAGAAAGGATTGGTGATAATGCATGAATACCTATTTGTGAAATATAAAATATCTCTCACATATTTCAAGAGAAAAGATGCATAACAACCAATCATGGTATTATGGACTCCAAAGTATAAGTAATGAGGAGTTGAAGACTAAATATATGTCTCGGATTAACATTTGGAACTCATGTATAGCACAAGGAAGCTTATTTGGTTCATTTCTTACTATCTTAGTTTGTTGATTTACCTCCATTTTGATATGCCCATGCATACACACATTAAACATGGAAAAAGCGGGTTCAGATATGCAAGAAAGTACCACTCTAAACTTACGAGAAAACATAGAACAAGATATCATTATGAAATATTTGACCAAGGCATAGATAACTAAGAGATGTTTATTATGCATAAACATGGATAGGACAAGGAAAGTAAAACCCATCTTAGGTAGTATGACCTCAAAATTTGGAAATTCGAAGGCCCAAATGACTATTTTTGAGAGCCAAATCTAGTCTTTATTTGTTATTAGGGATGGATTACAAGAATGGTCTTCTCAAGGAATAGCTATTTTAGTTAGGAAAGAAATTGGATAGACTAGTAAGGGTGGACTTTAGAAAGACTTTAAGCCACCTACGTTCATGGTAGATGATATGACCAAAATAAGGATGCGGTCTAAATGCTTTTAGAAAATCGGATAGACTTTGATCAGCTAAAAGGCATTCCACCCAAGTGTCATGTCCCTAATGTGCTCCTCTCACTAGTAGCATACAAATGGTCAATAACTTTGAGTGAAGAAGGAGCTAAGTAGGCCCATTTCAAGATTGTTTACCTAGACGAGCTTTTACCTAAGAATGAGGAAGAGAGGAATTGGGAAGAATGTGTTAATTGCACAAAGAGGTGAGCAACTATACATCTATATCTCATAGTATAGAAAAATCATACTTCAACCTAAGTGCTTAGATAATGTGATACCATTAAATGCTACCAAAGCAATATTATAATAGGAAATTGGAATTCTCCATTCAGGAAAAAGGAAGAGAAGAAAGTGGGACCATGGAGTATCATTTCCTTAGAGAAAGGAGTCCATCCTATGCAAACATTTCCAACTCATGGAAACACTAGTTGCAAGGAAGAGGAAGTGATGCACAAGGATAGCTTGCACTCATGTTTATTGACCCACACATTGTGCTCAATACAGTTTGGCCCCCATGCCTTGGTTATTACGAGGAGAAGCCATCTTAAGAGATCAAGGATTTGTGGAACCCTAAATTCCAAGTTATATGAGGTCTAAATGTGACCATCCATGGTAATAGATGAAATTTGTGAGCCAAGCCATGAGGTCAGGTAGAGTATGAACTTTGAGGCCATTTTGTTTCCATTCAAGGTGAAAATAAAGGCCTTGTGGCACCATGCAATTTCCCCATAGAGCCCTAAAGGGGGGAGAGCTTTCCCCCTTTTACAAGGTTTGGGGACATGGTAGGACTTTTATTCATGGATATAATGTCAAAATTTATATTTTGTGGACCATTTTATCTTTCTTGACTATGTTTGTCCATACCAACTCCCATTGTAAAAGGTATATAAGCATGTCCTATGTGAAGCTTCAATAAGTGATTACAATTGGTAATCCCTTAATCTAGACTCTATCTGGATCACCATCTGAGATCTATATTTTGGGAGAGAATGAGTGGATAGCACCATCATTATAGTTTCATTCCTCTTCAAAATTTGTGACTCTAAGTTCCTTCTATCTCTAAGACTGCCTGTTTCTCATCTCTATCTATTGGTTTATTTTGTTGTATTTTTTTCTTATAAAGAGTGCAAACCGTGATTTATGATTCAGCCATTAATAATCTTATAAACTATTATTTGGTAAAAAAAACTAAAGATTCCCTAGTAGCCTAGTACACATATGTAATTTCCAAGATGGAGGTTGAATACAAGAGAATATCGAAATTATACTATTAAATCTCATAAAAAAAAATTCAAGGTCAAAAGGAGGGCCTTTTAAAGGAGAAATGATAAAGAGCATGTTCAATAGGGCGGATGCAAATGTAAAATTGCATATTATTTGATAAAAATATGAAGGTATGGAAATTTGATGAAAGTTCCCCATTCTTGCAATGAAAACTAATTCGCATGTGGTAAAAAAGAAGAAATGGTTGAATGTAGGAGTGAAGATTTTTTATCAGATGGTGTTTTTTATCCCTTGCATAGGTAGTTTTTTTACAAAATATTTCCTCAATTTCCTCATACTACATCTTCCTCCTTGAACATTTCCTCTACTTCTCCCTTCATCAAGCTCCATAACCTCCACTTCTACTCCTCATAGACCTACAATGTTATTCAAGCTCCATGACCTCCACTTCTTCTCCTCACAAACCTACAATGTTTGATTCCTATATTATCATGCCTATTCCCATTTGTGAGGATGGATGGATTGAATTTCGTCTCTTAAGGATTCTAATGTCTCCATGATAATAGAAGCACAAGCATGGGGCAATTTTCTTTGAATTTTCATGGAAGGTCATATTTATTGCCTTTAGGATCCAACAATGCAAAACAACAATCAAAGAAGTCTTGGTGCAACATGTTTACATGCACAATCAGATTGCCACAAAAGTAATCCATGACACATGCTGCCCACCTCATAGGCCAAACTATGGGCTTCTATATACTCGATTTTTATTATCTTCCTTTGTTCCTTAATGGTTAGATTATTGAGAATACTAATTTTGGGTTCATGAGTGAGTTTTTTTTTTTGCGTTCTTATGCCTTCATTGTGTGTTATTGGATAGTGGATTTGTAGCCGACCTCATATCAGGAATGGCAGCCTATTGAGTGTATTAATCAGCTCATAGATGTACTCCATGGCCATCTCATTCGTATGCATTATAAGGAAGAGTTGGATCTATCCTTATAGAGGAAGGTATTTTCTTCTACGATCACTTCTATCACCTTCTGGACCAGGCTTACACAAAGAGATAACAATGAGGGCTCCAACTAGAAAAAGAGTGGATTAGAATGGTGTGGATAGTGATAGATAACACTATCATGGAGGAAATTCATAGTAGGTTTTACAGATATTTACAAAGATCACTACATGCCACTATCTACAAAATGCTTGTAAAATATAATCATTGATATGAATGTCTCTACATTTATGGATCCATTTAGGTATGAGAAATAGGTTGATTAAGTGCATTGTGAAATAACTTTAGATATAGTTTTCATGAAGTACATGATTGCAACAAAGAGTTTTATTATATTATTATGGTGTGATAGAAAATGTTACCATGTCCTTGTGCCCATGGATCATGAGTCCACAAGCTTAAAACACAACGAAGTTATCTACTTTGAAGTATTGTACAAGGAAGTCTCTCTCATAATGATTATCAATCTATAACAGGAAAACATTTTCCCATACTAGATCTATTAAGGACCTTAGCATTTGGGCTTCTTACTATTTATTCAAGGAACCCACGCATCTTTCTCATCGTGTTTCATTTCTTACAACTATTTTGGCTTTTCTCTACTGCAAATTACAGAATAGGTATATGAATCATTTATGTAGTACTCTAAGGTTTCCTAGTCATATCAACATCAACACTAGGAGTGAAAGTGGTGGTAAAAACTCGTTAAGTGAAAAATTCCCACCTAATCCTCAAGGGCCCTCCAGATAAATTATTATGGATGTTTCTAAGACTAGTCTTGTAATAGGACATGGGTGTCCTGAGACACTTGTGTCTTGGTCTTGCACCAACTTGATTTATTTTTCTTGATGGCATATTTGAGGCTTTCATGTCATAATCACTTGGATTCAGTAGGCTACACCATGTACTTTTTGCAACTTCATATGGGTTTTTATATGTAGAAAAAAATGGTAATTTTTAAAACTTAACTTTAGAATAATTGGATCCAAAAATTTTGACAAATTACCTATGTTTTAGAAAACGAAAAGTTATTCATGGATTTGAGGATTTCAAAGCTAATGGACGGGGTGCCCATGAGAATGTTGAACACTTGAAAAAGTAAAAAACATAGAATCAAAACTTACCTTCTCTATATACTAACCATTTATCACAACTTTTCAAGAATGATTCACTCACATTTCTGTGTAAGCAAGATTAAATAGAATTAGCAATCTGTTAATGGAGAGTCCTCATGCTAATTGAATTTGCATTTTTATTCAAAGTTAGAAGGTTATGTTCACAAAAAGAACCATAATTATAAAGGTAGAATACAAAATTATGATGCAAAATAATAATTATTTAAATGCTCTTCTAAGGATTGAACTTGCAAAAACATGCTTCCATGCAATGTGGTCATTGCTAACCTTATCATAGAAGATGTGGTAGGCAATGGTTATTGTGAGGAGAATGAAAAAGTTGGCATACATAGTTTATTTGAAAAAAAAAGAAGATGGCATCCATGATGGAAGTGATGAAATGTTTTCAAGTGATGGTCATGACTTTTATGACTTGCAAGAGTCTATCAAAGAAGTTTGAGTACTATTTTGAGTATGTGTGGTGTGCATGGGACTATGCATGCTTGTACATATAATAACTACCAAAAAAAATATTTTTTTCCAAATATACTATAGAAACTATATTTTAATTTGATTTTATGTGTAAGTGACTCTTTCTTTTTATTAGAAACTAGCTTGTCTTATTTGACACTAGACTAAATGTTTAGAATTTGGAATTATGTTGATTTAGTGATGATATTTGTATGTGGATATATTGGTTGGTGTCACACATATACAGACTTTGCTTAGTGTGCATAGATGTGAAGAACTTGGTTGAGATTCAAAATTGCCAGTTCCCTTATGTGTATACCTAGATTGGGGCCTTATTATCTTCATTTAGGTAAAAAATTTGGATCTCTACCATAAATGTGCATGTTGATATATTTAGGTAGTGATGTGTGTGAACACTCTAGGACCATTGGGGCACTTTTTTTCCCTCTTTAGGGGGTTTTTGCCCCTCGGCTTGTATATATGCCTATAGCCCTAACAGGTCATATATCTTTTGTACATTCTAATGGTAATGCATTTAGTATTGTGTGTTGTGCTCCAAGATTCTTCTTCTTCCTTGTGTTGTTCAGGTGATTCCATAGACCTCGAACTCCAACAATTGGTATCAGAGAAGGTCATTGCTATTGGGTGTGTGTAGAAGTGCTAGAGACACACGAGAAACACACACAAGGAGCACAAACGCAACAACACACACGGAGAAGACGAATGGTTGGAATAGCTCTCTCAATTGACGATAAACTTAACTGAAGTAAGAGCTGAATAATATCCCTAACTACAAAGTACCACCACATATAAGTGAATCATGTATGTGGTAACATGGGGAAAAAACCTCTAGCCAACACTAGAGTAAAAAGTGCGCATGTATAGGAAAAAGGTTCACATCAAAGCTACTTGAAGAACACATAAGTGTAACAAACCCCCCTAGAGCGAATGATGTGAACACATACAAGGAGTGACAGATCAGCCCCCACAAGGTAATAAGCCTAAAGCTTTGCGAAAAGCTTCAAATTTTTGCCGTGGAAGAGCTTTGGTGAATATGTCTGGCACATTATCTTGTGTAGGCATATATACCAAATCAATATCTCCTGCATGAAGGTGCTCTCTCACATAGTGATAATGCACCTCAATATGTTTGGTCCGTGGATGAAACACTAGGTTTCGTGCAATAGCCAAAGCACTCTAACTATCAATGAGAATATGCATAGCAACATCAATCTCCATGCAAAGATCCATCAATAGGCATCTCAGCCATATACACTCCACTGTAGCTATGAAAACTGCCCTCTACTCAGCTTCACAACTCGATGTCGCCATTGTAGGTTGCTTTTTACTCAACCAAGATATGCATGATTCTCCAAGCAAAAAGCAATTACCACTAGTGGACACGCGAGTATCATAACAACCAGCCCAATCATTATCTATAAAAGCATGCAAACATGGTTGAATATCTCTGCCATAAAAGAGACCTAAGCTCAAAGTGCCTTTGAGATATCTAAACACACGTTTTACTGCTTGCCAATGCTTAGTGCCAAGGCTATGCATGAATCGACTCAACTGGAAAATTGCATACTGTGTATCCGACCTTGTGTTGCATGCATATATAAGACATCCCACAGCTCGCTGATAAAGAGAAGTGTCAAATGCATCACTAGAATCCTCAATTGAGAATCTAAATCCTGTCTAAATTGGTGTGGAAACTGGCTTGCAATCCTCAAAGTCAAAACGTTGAAGTATTTTTTCAACATACTTTGCTTGATGCATAATGATTCCCCCCTCAACGGATACAAACTGGATTCCAAGATAGTAGCTCAAAAGACTAAGATAAGTGACATCAAAAGTATGCTGCAAATCAGCCATAAGAATGTCAAGTTTTGCATCACATGACCCAATCAAGATTATGTTATCGACATAAAGAACAAGCACTATAAGATCAGTCCATCTTTCCGTACATAGAATGTGATTTCAATTGGACTACATGTGAAGCCAAGAGCAATCAAGTGTTTATATATTTTGTCATACCATGCACGTGGAGCTTTCTTGAGACCATAAAAGCTTTTATGCAAGCAACAAACCATATGCTCTTTCCCTTTCATAGCAAATCCAGGAGATTGCTTCACATAGACCTCTTCTTGCAAATCACCATTCAAGAAGGCCTTTTTTATGTCCAACTGATGCACTTTCCAACCTCGATGGGCAGCCAATGCAACCACAATATGAATTGTAGTCATACCTGAAGTAGGTGCAAAATTTTCCTCATTGTCAATGCCATATTGTTGCGCATATCCTTTGGCAACCAATCTAGCTTTGTAGCGATCAATGCTACCATCAGACTTTCTCTTTATCTTGTAAACCCACTTTGTACCAATGTCATTCTTTCGTTTTGGCAATTCACATAGCTCCCAAGTACTATTCCTATGTATGGAATCCATTTCTGATTGCATGCACTCTTCCATTGGGGATCGTCACATGCATCCTCAAAAGTAAGTGGCTCTCCATTACATGTTGCAATAAGAGAATAATCCACAAAATTACTTGATGCATGGTGAGAGCTTGATCTTGTTCTAACAAGTAAAGGTGCACTCAATTTGCTATCCTGCAAAGTTTGTTTCGGCCACTTTGGCATAGTTTGTGCACTCTTGATAGCCATACATTCATTATGTAATACATCATCAACATGTATATCATGTGTGGGCTGAATTTCATGCTCATTTTCAGCCATATTTTGATGCAAATGTTCAGCCATATGTGGCTGGAAATTTCGAGTAGTTTTGATAATTTTTGGTTGAAAATTTTCAGCCATGTTTGGCTGGAAATTCTTTGCATTTCTTGTCCTATTTGGCTGGAATTTTTCAGCCCTTTGAGCCTAAGTTGGTTGGTCTACATGGCCATAGTCAAGCACACCATCTTGGAACAAAGGCATGAGTGTATGGAACACAACTTGTGAGCTAACTGTTGGCTGTTTTTTGCATTCAAGTAGAGGGAAAATTGAATTCTCAGCAAATACCACATCTCGACTCACAATAATTGTGTTTGTCAATGGATGGTACAAACGATATCCCTTACTTTCAGCACTATAACCAACAAATATACATTTCTTTGCCTTGTCATCAAGTTTGTGACGTTGCGATGGCACAAGAGCATATGCCAAACAACCAAACACACACATATGACTAACCATGGGCTTACGTCCATTCCAAGCCTCATAAGGAGTGATGAATCTCAATGCTTTTGTAGGGTAGTGATTCAACACATAGTTTGCACACATGACCGTTTCCCCAAAACTTATCAGGAAGGTGCTTTCCTTTAACCATACATTGTGCCATTTCAAGTAGAATTCTATTTTTACACTAGACAACACCATTTTGCTGAGGTGTATATGGCACCATACATTGGTGTGAAATACCTTTTTCACGAAGAAAAGCACTAAACTCATGTGACATGTATTCATCACCATGATTCGTGCATACAGTCAAAAGCTTTTGTGAAGAAAAATTTCAACCATAGCTAAAAATGCTTTGAAGCAAGAAAATACCTCATTCTTTGCTTTCATATGATATACCCATGTATGGTGAGCTCCATCATCAATGAAGGTAACAAAATATACATGCTTCCCAAAAGATGGAGTCTTGATGGGACCACAAACATCACTATGAAAAAGTTGCAATTTTCTTTTAGTGTGTGTATGACTTTGGAAAAGAAGCACGATGCATTTTTCCAAGAATGCAACCTTCACATACATGATTTTCAATGGAATCAAGTGTAGGAAAACCAATAACCATGCCCTTCTTTTGCAAATAAAGCAAACTATTGAAGTTCAAGTGACCAAAACGAGCATGCCAAAACTCCATTTCAGCCATGGAAGAAGTATGAGCAACTAAGGCATTTGAGGTGGCCCTCTTGTATGTATCCATGCGATAAAAACCATTACATAATGTACCAGACATCATGATAACATCACCATTGCCAAAATCATGAACTATACACTTATCATCAACAAAGTGTACGTGAAGCTTTGGCAATCAATGTAACTGAAATTAAGTTCTTCTTGATACCGGGCACATACAATGCATTTTTCAAGAGAATCACTCCTCCATTTGCAGCTGTAAGCTCAATTTCTCCTACTCTAATGATAGGATAAGAGGCATTGTTTGCACACACACCACATGTCCTCCTTTGGGTGCATCTTTCAAAGAGGCAAAAAATCTTTTGCATGATGATATGTGCTCTGAAGCACCACTATCAAAGAACCAATCCGAATCAAACTCACTCACAACCATACATTTAGAATTCAAGGATGCATCATAATGACATGTAACAACACATGCCCAAAAACCTTGAGCCATGTTGGCTTCATCATTCTTTGCATTTCTTGAATTTTCAGCAATAGGCATGTCAGATTCCTTCTTCTTTTCATTGGCTTAGAAAGGTTTCTACACTCATCAATAGTATGACCAGCCTTGCACCAATATTTGCATTTCTTTTTCTTTTACAAATCACCATCATTAGAGGAATGAGTGGAAGAGGAAGGTTGAGGCTTTGGTTTTGATGAACCCAAAGCTGAACCATACTTGCTTTCCCCTTTTGTGAGATAGCAAGTGCTTGCGTTCCCTCAAGCAAACCACTCCTATTCACTCTAGATTGGTCTTCTTGCAAAAGAAGAGACACAACCTCATCTAATGCATACCTACTAGGATTCCCTTTTGCAACCAAACGGAGTGTAGTAGCAAAGCTTTGAAAAGATTCTGGTAATCCTTTCAACAATGTAAAAATGAGTGATGCATGTGGAATAATCTCATCTATGTTTGTCAATTGCTCTTTCATGTCCTTGATGCATGTCACATACACATCCACCAACTTATTTTTAGCCATACATACATCCTCAAGTATGCAATATGTGCTTCATTACGCATGGCATACAAAGAAGCAAGAGTCCCATGCTTGTCTCGATGTAGAACATGACCGAATGTGTGGAACTATGTGATGCTTCACAGAAAGCGCAATCAATGCATGAGCTTGAGCATATTTTCCATCCCATCTAAGCTGCTCCTATGTAGGTGGAGAAGGAGAAACCATTTTACTTAAAGAAGAAGCTCCATCTGTGACAGTAGATAGTGAAGTAGAAGAACCTTCGGGCCTTCAATCTACATCTGCCACTATGTTCTAAAGTTGTTTTGCAACAAGAACATGCTTCATCATGTAAGACCACATCAGATAGTTGGTCCCATCAATCTTATTTTAAGCTTGAAGCATGCCAAACAAGTCATTGTTGCCTGCCATTTTATTAAAGAGCAAGAATGAGATCACTCAAAATGATATCACCTTCACACATGTGCAGATGAATTATTGTGCATAGGTGAAACCTTAGTTTCTATATGCAAGCCATTGAACACATATGGCTCTATTTAATGATAGTTTAGTTGCATACGAGAAATTTCAATGGTTCATAGACAAGATTTGTTGCATAAAGCAAGAAGAATATCGATGAAGAGTATTTCCACTCAATTGAAAGTACCTTTCTTCTCCATATGCCAAAGCTTGTTCCCTATCAGATGAACACAAGATCATGTTCTCAAGATTAGTTAGTGCACAATTTTAATAATCAATGATTTCAAAAGTTAGAGCATATTTCCAACATCATTTCAAAGAGGAAAGAATTTTGGACATAGAATGTTGGAGATCCCTCTTTTCGTTATGAATTTTCATGAAAGGAAACATAACACATCATTGAGTTTTTATAAGAAAAATAATAAAAAAGAAAAAGTCTTTAGATTTCAAAATAATGATTTTTGAAATTTCAATGTTTTTGTTATTTTAGGAATTTTTTATTTTGCAAGCAAAAAAATATTTAAACTCTCATGTGAGGAATACATGAAAGAATGTGTTGTATAAGAAACCCAACGAACTGTGGAAAGGCATTGTGCAATCAAAATTTCTTGATACTAGCATATCTTACCACTCTTTGGAAGATACTTGAAAGCATTTCTCTGAAATCGATTCTTAGAACTAAGAAAAATTGGTTAGTCCATCTTTTTGAATTCGCTACATGTTTGACATCAATGTATTTACAACTGAGCAAGGACTCACATGTTTTTATGAATTCATCAATGTCTTTTAAATATTCTTCCACCTCTTCTTGTGAGATTTAATGCATCTTTTACATACACTTTTTCATTTAATAAAACATGAGTCTCATCTTCAAGATTTTCAGACAACTTTATGTCATCATTACATTCTTCATTCACATTCTCATTATGACTTGTTTAATGGTTGTCATCATGTATTCTTTTAATGCATGCAATCATTTTGATAAACTTCATTAAAATCATGCATACACATGGATGTTTTCTACACCACAAACACATTTTCACTTTTTAATGTTTTTGAACATCTTCAAGGAAACATATTTGATTTTAATGACATACATAAGGATTATAATTGGAAACATCTTCAAGGAAACATATTTGATTTTAATGCCATACATAAGGATTATAATTGGAAACATCTTCAAGGAAACATATTTGATTTTAATGACATACATAAGGATTATAATTGGAAAAAAAATTTATTATATTTACATAGAAAAGGGTTTGATTAGGGCAAAGAGATTTATGACTAAATTCACTCAAATCATCTTTACCATTTTCCTCCATGTGGTCAATGGAAAGATCCTCATTTTCACCATATCCTTCATGGATAATGGTAGAATCATACTCATCAAATGAATCAAACATGCTTAAGCCATAATATTCTTCCTCACCATCTTCTTCTTTCTAGTATTCATGATCTAGCAAAAGGCAATCATTTTCAGTAGTGTGTTCAAACTCATTATTAATGCAAGAAATTATTGAGTTTTCATTAGATTGATCACTATGAGGATCACACTTGGACTCTTCAATCAGTGTAATTGAAATACTACTTTGTGTGAATCCTTAAAAGAAATAAGTCTCAACATTAGGCTCAATAAGTTCAAACAAAACATTCTTTGAAAGTCCATGTATGAATTACTTTTGGAAAGCATGTATCCTCAAATTTTCACATTCATTATCATCTTCTAGCCTACATGCAAAAGTAGAAGACTCACAAAATTCATTCATTGGGCTAGATGAACTATTCATGTACATATCTTTTTGGTTGTCTCTTTGAATGTCTTGAAAAGCTTTAGTACAAATGCTTCTAGTATTTACCATCCAATGCACAAGATCAACACAATTGAACAAAGCATTTAATTTCTCACTTCTCTCTTCTTTTCTTTCTCTTCACTTTTTCTCTTCTTTTATTTTTCACTTTCTCTCTCTTCTCACTTATGAGAATTTCCCAAAATCTAAAACTTGGTCATCCCTTTTTTTAGCCTTAGTGGTGTTTTGGACTATTCTAGCTCCATTATCATTCTAGTCAACTCTCTATCATCATGGCATCAAAAATCTTAGGCACATTTGGTGGATCTAGGTCTAGGGCCACTGTTCCCAGAAGCAGATGGTATAGACTTTGCTCTATGGAAGAATTAGATCAAAGTTTTTCTAATTCAAAGGAGAAAGTGTAAGCCAATAAATGGAATCTCAAAGAAGCACATTGACATGAATGATGATGATTGGGATGCATTGGATGAAATGGCTAGGTCTATCATTCGATTGCAGTTGCCAGATAATGTTTACTTTACAGTATTGGACTGTGAAAATGCAGAGAAGCTTTGGAAGAAGTTAAGAAATACATATGAAAAGAAATGACATCAAATAAAATGTATCTGATGAGAAAGTGATAGGAACTTTGCATGAAGGACATAGATAGTGTTGTTGCTCATCTAAATGAGTTTGATGCTATATTCTCTCAATTACATGCTCAAAAAATGGAGATAGGTAAAGAAATGAAAGCTGTCTTGTTGCTATGCGCCTTGCCATCATCATGGGATAGGTTTTGCATAGCTATTAGAAATGGTGCACCTAGTGATAAATTGGTCTATGATAACATATGTGGAGCACTAGTGAGTGAGGAGATTTGTAGAAAATCTATGGTTGGAACTCAAAGTGGAGATGCATATAAGGTTGGTGATTCTTACCAAGGAAAGATCAACAATGTGGTAGGAGCAAGATCAAGGAAAATAATGGTCAACAAAATAAGAGTGTTGTAGGATCTTACAGACATGGGTACACAGAGAGTACAAAATCGAAAAACACACAGAAACAAAGTTACACAATAGAAGAGATAATACACAATATTGGGTGCAATCTCCTCCCACAAAATCTGTTGGACAATTCTACAAAGTGTGTGTATTTATAGCTTTTTAGTATGTCAAAAATAGAGGTTAAATATTCAACACATAATTTGCACACATGAACACTTCCATCCAAAACTTGTTAGGAAGGTGCTTTCCTTTAATCATACATTGTGCCATTTCAAGGATGTTTTATTTTTATGCTCTTAAACACCATTTTGCTGAGGTGTATATGGAAGCATAAATTGGTGTGAAATTCCTCTTTCATGAAGGAAATCATTCAACTCATGTGACATGTATTACTGCCATGATCTTTGCATAGAGTCAAAATCTTGTTTCCATAAAAAAATTCAGCCATAGCTAAAAATTCTTTGAAGCAAGAAAATAGTTCATTATTTGCTTTCATAGGATACACCCATGTATGGTGAGTAGCATCATTAATGAAGGTAAAAAAATATACATGTTTACCAAAAGATGGAGTCTTGATGAGACCACATACATCACTATGAGCAAACTATAATTTTCTTGTTGTGTGTGTATGAATATTTTTTGGAAAAGAATCACGATGCATTTTTTGAAGAACAAAACCTTCAAATGCATGCTTTTGAATGGACTCAAGTGTTGGCAAACCAATAACCATGTCTTTCCTTTTCAAGTAAAGCAAACGATTGAAGTTCAAGTTGTCGAGAGTTCCATGCTCCACCCTTTTGTCCAAGTCTTGACTCACTCTCATGCAAGCCATATATCCCACATGCAATGAGATTTGCCCTCAACTCCATATAAGGAGGGCCTCTCTTCACTTCCCATAAGCTCATTCACTCAAGCTCTTGGCAAGGGTGCCCTCACTCTCCTCATGGAGTTTCCATGCTCTTAGAGCATTCTTTGTAAGTTCATTTCTATTTATTTAGTTCATCATGTTTTCTTATCTTTTCTTTCTTCCTTCATAGCTTGGTAGGAGAAGCAGTAACCACTATACTTGAAGAAGAAGCTCCATATTTGTTTCACAACAAGAACATATTTCATTATGTAAGATGACATTGGATAGTTGGTCCCATCAAGCTTGTCTTCAGCTTGAAGCATGCCAAAGAAGTCATCATTGCTTGCCATCTCACTGAAGAACAAGAATGTGACAAGATCTTTACTTCAATGGAACCTGAAATGAATGTTGAAATTTGAGCTCACAATCCATCACTTTGATGGCAATTTTGACTACATGAATGGCTTTGAAATGGGGGTAAAACCCTAGCACATCTACTCAAAATGCTTTATTAGTGTTGAACTTTGTATTTCTATGCTCCGAAGTTGATTTTCACTAATAAAAGTGCACGCATGCCTCAATGCAAAAAACCAAAACCTGAGAAGGAGCTTAACCTGCTTTGGAATCACTACTGGGTGTGTGCATGTGTGGAAATGTGAGTGACACATAAGAAGCACACACAATGAGCACGAATGCAGTAAGACACACTAATAAGATGGACGAGTGGAATAGCTCATTCTATTGATGATGAACTCAAATAAAGTAAGAGATGAATGTTATCTCTAAGTATAAAGTACCACCACATATAAGTGTATCATGTATGCGATAACATGGGGAAAAAAGCCCTAGCTAGCACTAGAGTAAAAAGTGCCCATGTATAGGAAAAAGGTTCACATCAAAGCTACTCAAGGAACACATAAGTGTAACACATAGCACCATTACATCCATTCTAATTTGAAATGTATTCTTTGCCAACAGATTCCAGTCTTTGTACTTTCAACCATCTATTTGAAAAGCATTCATCTTTCTTCATATTGCATATTCTAAAGAACTACTTGCAAGGCATGCATCAACGATTTTCACCAGTATGAAATAGGAAATGAAATCATCATATAATTTCAATCAATCTTTCTACAAATGCATAAAGGTTATTGGTATCAATGTCATGTTGTTGATTAACGTGCTCAAGTTTATACATTCAACCTTGATTTCGTTCATTATGATCATTGTAGATGCTTGTGAAGTGGTGCAATGGTGATGCACAATGATGGATTCTCCTTTGCAAGAGCTACACAAGGATGCCCTCATAGTAGAAAATTGAGCTCTAGATACCAAACATTGTACTCTGCACGAGTCCTAGAGAATACGTAGAAACCACACAGTACATAGAGAGCATGAACAAAGATTTTCTAGGTTTCACAAATGCGATCAAACTTTGAGTCTATGGTGGACCAAGCCACTATATATTTTATTACATAACATACACAAAAGTGTTCGACAACCATTTGGCCTTTCACATGGACACTAATGTAACAATCTCCCACTAAAGGAAAATATGAACAAAGTGTCTAGGAAAAAAAAAAGGATGATAAAGAATACCTAAGAGTAAGTATAAAAGCTATATCTCCCACCTGATGGACACGTTACACAATGTAAAAGTAACTGTGCAAGATTAGGAATCATGTAACCCCCATCAAGTGACAACAATGTCAAAAGCTATCCTGTGGTAGAGCTTTAGTCAAAGCATATGCAACGTTATCTTGAGTATGAACCTTCTCAAGAATAATGTGCTCTATGGCTAAGTAGTTTCTACTGAAGTGATAACTCACCTCAATGTGCTTGGTCTTTGCATGATAGACCGAATTCTCAGCGAAAGCAATGGCACTCTCACTATCTCTAAAAAATACGATATACATGTTGAGATAGAACCCATATCACAAGCAAGACAAAAAATCCACAATGCTTCCTTGCTTCACTGCAAACACTTTTAATTATACTCAATAGGAATTCGAAGCCACCGATCCTATTTGGAGAAGAAAATTTTTGGAGAATCTTTGTTTTCACTCTTCGAGACCTCCTTCTTTCATGTTTTAGCCTGATGCGTGCCCCTGCGGGGCTTTGGGTAGAGGGTGGTGCTTTCTATTGAGTAGTTTTTCTTTTTTATTTTCTTCTTCTTCATCTTTTGCTTGATTCTCTTGTCTCTCCTTCCATAATGAACATATGCTTCACACCCAGAAACTCGAAGATGATCATAATATGGTGGCTTCCCTGTCCATAGCTCTTGTGCCACTTTCAAACTTTTGGCAATAGTAGGTGAAATATTAATCACATGAGGTGTAGTCAATATTGCTTCTTCCCAAAGGTTTTGTGAAAGGTTTGCATGATGTAGCATAGAAACTACTCTATCGTGAATAGTTCTATTCATCCTTTGAGCTACACCATTTTGTTATGGGGTATAAGGAGTTGTAAGCTCTCTACAAATTCCTTTCGACTGACAAAAAGGGTTGAATTCATGTGAGGTATACTCAACCCTCTTATATGAACATAAAGCCTTAAGCTTAGTTCTTTTT